>JAHFZB010000253.1:0-83151 GCA_036884735.1 Huso huso | reverse complement strand
AGTCTGCTGGACCTGCAGCTGCCAGAGACTCCTCTGCTGTCCGCTGTCTGGACGGAGGGGCTTAGGCATTTTGCTTGCCATGATTATTTTTTATTTTTTATTTCTTCTTTCCAAATTCTGATATCCTCAGTGATTCACTCTAGAGGCAATGATTTGAGTAAACCCGGAAAGTGCACTCAGTTGGAAAAGAAAAGATTAAACAAAATTTTGTAATGAGCTACTTCAAATACATAAATCATTTCGTGCACTAAAGGACATCTCTTGGAAAGATGTGGAAAAGTATCCCAAAAGCCAAACAAAGCTCAAAATCTGGGTACCAATGTGATTTTTGATTTTGTAAAGGGGTTCAGGGATTCACCTCGGCACCCCAAAAAATAAAATATGATCAGGATTTTTTTTTAGGGGGGATGGTGTTCATATGGCCACTGGAAATGATATATTCTAAAAACCTCCCGCATGGAATTAAACCACACCCTCTTGAAATATCCCTTCCTTCCCATACCCAATTCTCACACCTTTTTTTATTGTATATATTGTTTTGTAGTCATATATTTGAATTGTACATGTATGTGTGTATTGTTTTGTTTAATAAAAGTGTATTTTTTTAAATATCTTTGTTAGTGAGAAATGTATATAGACAAAGTATTACTGTATGGTATGCAATGAATGCCACATGATATTCTTTATTATTTTATGATATCTTTATATTTGATTCATATGATTCTGGTGTGAAACATAATAATTAAAACAAGTCCAGATAACATTAAGAGCAAGTTCTCACATGACTTCACATAATAATCTACAAGTAAAAAGTATAACCTGTATTTTGACGTTTTTACCTTTCCCGAAAATAAAACGATGGTGAGGGGGACCAGAGATTTGCACAGAGACTGAATTAAACTGGAGAGATCTCTGAATTATTAGCAGTATTTGGTGCCAGCAGTACATCCACCACGCCAAACCAGGATTACAGATGTTCATATAAATCATTTAACTGCACTTAGGGGCGGTATGCAGGAAGCCAAATCGTTTTGTGAGTTTCTCAAATTATATATACACCTAAAATATCATCCTCCACTAAAAAAACGTGGCGTTTTCTATATTAAAACAGGTTTAGATATCCCCACGAGACTTGATTAAAACGGCAAACAGTATTCTACATACATGAAAAGTGTTTGCACCCAATTCCCCACTCAAATTTATTGAAAAGGTTCAAAGTCACCGAGCAATTTACAGTGAAAATAATATAACTTTGTTAAAGTGAGCCTCCATGAACACTTATTAAACACTGATCAGCTTACGCCATCGGGTATATAAAAAATACACATTTGGCAAAGAGATTTTAACTATGCAGACACAAAAATTATACCTACAAATAATGTTTAAAATATTTATTTATGTTAAACAAAAACAAAACAAAAAGCAATTTCCTGAAGATAAAATGTATTTTACATCCTGGAAGCTTCCATGAGAACTTGACCTAGAGTCGGGATCAAGTATTGTAAATGTGTGTTATCTGTTCATTCCCTGTGTTTATGCACCCGTACCACGCCATTAAGAGAATGTATACGGGAGGGTATAAGGGGGAAGGTCGTTTGGGACCGTGGTTTAGGTGTGAGGAGTGGGTGTATAGCAGTGGTGGGCAATCCTGTCCTGGAGGGCCGGTGTCCCTCCTGGGTTTGTTCAACTTTGCCTAAAATTACTTAATTGGACCAATTATTACCAATTGGTCTAATTGGTAATTTTAGAGCACATCCACTTGCTGTGAAAGAAGTGGGTAGGCATAGACACTTAGTAGGGTTTATTTTTTTGGTGCCAAATGACAAAGTCCTTTATAAGTGTATAGTAAAATAAACGACTGGCTGTTTATTATCCTTGACACGGGCTTCTGAACCGCTTTATTTTTTATTAGCTACAGTATTTATAATACAAATTAAACATTATGATAAATGTCACCTTTTTTAAACAAAAATACACTCTGCAATACACTTCGATAAATAACATGACAACATATTTCAAATAAAAATTACTGTCGTAATGCAATACCTGTTTTTTTTCAAAAAAATATAAACGGCCCTGTAATTGGATGAATCTCCACAGAGAACTTTAAGGTCTAAGATTCGCGAATGCGGAGAAAAGACTCAAAAGGCAAACACTTAAATTTATTTCCTGACACGGTTTAAACCTGTAAATCAAGACTCCAGCCTGATCATCTCCACTGTCCTCGCCACATCACATTACATATTAGCAAAAGCTCAGCGCATCAGCGCAGTATAAATACAGTATGTCACTGAGCTCAATCACTGAGGACTACATCTCAAACAAGCCCCCTCAGGTAAGCAGCTTGTTATATGATCATGATTATGTTTACTCAGGTTGCAGAACTCCTATTTTACTACAGTATACTTGAGAAGCGATCGTCTCGTGAGGATGTTTAGTTTAACTGCCATGCAGTGTTACGATAATGGCCTTTCGAATTAGAATGACATTACAGTACAGTATTTTACTGCAGGACTACCACTGCATTTAAGCATCTGTGGCTTACTTATTTTCAGTTGTAAATCTCAGTTTTTCACCAAGCGGAGATGCAAAGCCCACAATCCCCTCCCCCGTGCCATGCCGAATCCCACTCCCTCTGCTACATGCATCACACAATAACACTTGTTAAATCACTATGTGTTCAATGAACGTGGATTCACTTTATTGAAACACATTTTCACTTACAGAGAACACCAGAACCATACCTGCACAATGCAGTGTCGCACTCACTGTCTGATTACAAACATCGTGAGTGTTGCTGCATCATTGCATCATCCACGCTAATAATGCGCTTAAATCACACGAGATGTGATCAAATTAAAAAACAGCTGTATTTGCTGTATTAATATTGCATCTTTGAAACAGTATCAGATTACGTGTAGTCAGTTTGCCCTAAATGATTCTTATAAGCAGATTGCTTTTCTTACATTGGTTGGTATAGGAATGATTTGTCCCAGTGGTTTTGATCACTGTATGCAGTTGATTCTTATATCGGTGATTCTTATGAACTAAGTGCACTGTATTACTTTTTATTTGTTTTGTAAAAACAGAATGGTATGTTTCACTTTCATTGCATTTGCACTTTTATTAAGTCTGTACAAATGATGCATTTAATAGACTATGCTTCAGTCCATTTGATTTTAGATAATGTATTTTTCATCTTTTCTCTTTTACACAAAACATCTTATATTTCTGTATCCCCTTTGTGTAGATTCATAATGGAATAAAAATACGAAGTTCACACAGACAGATTTCTAATTGACGCTGCACATCGTATTGTTAATGTGTTTTTTCCTGCATCCATAATAAATTATTTTGGTAAATGAAGTGGTATTAAATTATTCTGTTGTTCGTTTTTTGCTATCAATCAGTATATCTGACTGTTTGACAGTAGGCAATTTTAGATTTGAGGCTTTTGAAGTGCTAGTTTTACTACCGAATTTGTGAATTCATTGACGCTGCTGCAAACAGTGATGGTGTGTGCTGGAACGAAAAGATTAGAAGCAAAGCACAGAATATTTAATCACTGGCGAATTTCTGATGTGAATTAAGCAGCTCTAAAAGTATGATTATAACTTATACGTATTATTCTTTTTTCATTCATTGTTGTTTTAGTAAACTCAAATTATTAAGGTGACCGTTCTATTGTTTCGGTGCAAACAACAGCATTTGTATTCCAGAGACTCAGAGAGCTCAGCAAAATCAATTACATATTTTTCAAGAATGCAGTTTAGAGATGTATTTGTACAGTGCTTAAAAAAATTAGGAACACGGTTTAAAAGTAGTAAAGAGAAAGGCTTGTTAAAAGTCAAATAATTACTTTTTTGTTTAACATGCTGACATTCTTCCTTATAAAATTTAATGCAAAAGAGGAAAACAAAAACTTGGTCTGCTATGGTTGCAGTTGGATTTGTGTGGGTCTTGTTACTTTTACAACCTAATCCTGTCTTCCTAATTTCTTTATTCTTACCACAGATTGGCTGCAAAGACAACAGGGCTAACCTAGTGATTGGAGAATGCCTTTTGTCAGTGGGTTTTTATTTCAGCACAGGTTCCCAGTAACTTAATATTACTCGTAATAGAAAAATAAAAATAAGCTGCCGTATTATCTCCAAACACGAACCTAAATGTCTAAGTCCGAAGTCACACAAGGGCCTCAGTCCCAGTCGAGTCCACACAAGGTCAGTCCAGCTCGATCCTCATACACACAAGGCTCGAGTCCCAGCCTAGTCCGCTGGCCACACAAGGTCGAGGCCCAGCTCTAGTCCGCTGTTTGGCACAAGGTCAAGTCCCAGCTCAGTCCACACACACACAAGGTTGCCCAGTCCCAGTCGGTCCTGAAGCTCACAAGGTCGAGTCCCAGTCGATCAGAGTCTTTTGCAGCTGTGACTCAGTCCTGAGTCCGTGTCAAGAGAAATGTGACTTGGAGTCCAACTCCGGCCCTGCAGCCTGCTGACAGGATTAAAACAACCCTGGAAACATGATCCTTCCAAAATGAATTTCAGTTGAGCTGATAAACAGTGTTGAGTTTCAGTACAGTCCCTGTACAGTAGTTATCATTGTGTGTCGGTCTAACCTTTTAAATACACAACATGAGAGATACCAGGTGAGAGATCAGGAGCAACACCTATGATGTCATACCTTTCACATTCACTTCACGCCCCATCTCTTCAGCCCAACTGCTGGGGACCCAGCTTCTCTTCCCTCCTCACTGGAGAGCATTACAGTGCAGCCTGAGAGACACAAAGACACAGAGGGTTACAAACACACCCGATCAGTCACAGCCTAAGAGACAGAGACACACAGAGGGTTACAACACACCACTCAGTCACAGCCTCTGAGAGACACAGAGACACACAGGATTACAACACACCGCCAGTCACAGCCTGAGAGACACAGAGAGTTACACAGAGGGTTGCTAAATTCACACCGCTCAGTCGGGCAGCCTGAGACACACAGAGGTTACAAACACCGCTCAGTCACAGCCTGAGAGACACACAGAGGTTTACAACCACCAGTCACAGCCTGAGAGACACACAGAGGGTTATTACAAACACACCGCCAGTCACAGCCTGGAGAGACAGAGACACACAGAGGGTTTACAAACACACCAGCTCAGTCACAGCCTGAGAGACACACAGAGGGTTACAAAACACACCCGCCACAGCCTTGAGAGCCTTGAGACACAGAGGGTTACAACACACCGCTCAGTCACAGCCTGAGAGACAGAGACACACAGAGGTTTGCAAACACACCGCTCAGTCACAGCCTGAGAGACACAGAGACACAGAGGGTTACAATACACCGCTCAGTCACAGCCTGAGAGACACACAGAGACACACAGGGGTTACAAAACACCGCTTCAGTCACAGCCTGAGAGACACACAGAGGGTTACAACACACCGCTTCAGTCACAGCCTCTGGAGTAGACAGAGAGACAGACACAGAGGGTTATAAACACACCGCCAGTCACAGCCTGGAGAGACACACAGACACACAGAGGGCTACAACACACCACCGCCAGTCACAGCCTGAGAGACACACACAGCCGGGCGTAGCCAGGATTTTCTTTCTTGGATGGATGTTGCAAAGGATTTGGCCCGTGGAGGTGGGATGGTGCTGGTGGTGGAATCGTCTGATTTTGTTTCTGGGGTGGGGTGGGGTACATGGAGATTTTTTTTTTGGTGATGGTAATAATTTGGCCATCAATTCAGAAGTTAACTTCTGTGATTAAAGCATTCTTTTTAGATTCATTCAAGCTCCTTGTCTTGTCCTCCCCCCATACTCTAAAGCCATAAATATTTGTGAGCCTTTTATTATGCATGTTTCGTGGATGAACAAAAGCACGAATATCAAATTCCACTAACAATACAACTTCATATTGCAAGTGTGTATTGATATGTTAACAGGGCTTACAACATTTCTGAAGCAAAATAAGTTTCATCTTGTGATTCACCAAATATTTAGGTCGCACATATTTAAGGTTTTACAGTGTTCTTCATTTCTTTGGCAGAGGTTTGTTGCTTTTAGTTACAGCATTAGGATGCAGAGCTCAGTGAAACTTGCTCAAAAGTACCCTGGTAACGCCTTCCCCTCGTCCTTACCCACACCACCGCGACTGCCCCACAGTTCAGCAGCCACGCCACAGTGCGGAAGGTCTTCCAGTTAAAGCTACAGTAGCATTAGCTGCACCGCATAAAACAGAGTCCCAACTAATCGGTTCTGCTGTATTAATTCTACACTAATAACATTAATAGAATAATCTGAACAGTGCAAATACTGTAACCTGACCAAAACAACAGAAATACATTGCAACATTACAACAGCATCAGTAATAAAACAAACTTAAATGAGATGGATGAAGCAATTGTATTGAAAAAACCAAGATTAACTGAGATTCATTTTTTTAAATCGCAAAATGAATCTCGATACATTTTGTAACGCTGACAGCCTAGTAATAATTTATAAAACAAGTTTCTGTAAGTAAAAAAAATGAACACCCAAACGCAATGTGCTTGAAAGCCTCTATTAAGAATCGTGATGTTTCACGCCACAATCACATTTAGAACCACTACTATGCAAAGTTAGTTAGACATACACATTAATTAACAGAAATAATAACTACCTTACCTGGTGTTTAGATCACCAGGTCCATCCTCCTGTTTCTCATTGTGAACTTGTCGAAAGTACTTACAGGTCTCTGGTTTACAACATGATTCGCATGGGACTAAAAAATAACTCATTTCGTTGTACCTTCTTTTTTTCTACAATAACCATTTCATCCTTTTGAAAGTGATATGCAGGGCTTCCATGCATGCCTTCAAATGCAGAGTAAAAGCATTCATTTTCTAAATATAGTACAAAATCAAGCGATAACGCTGGTTTATTGGTAAAAGGAATTCTCAAACCAATCAGACACCTGTTAAATATATTGTAAAGAAGTGACAGTGATCTTCATCCTCTCACAGGTAAATCATTCAATACTATGGAAATGTTTATAAAGAATCCCTTTTAAAATATTAAAGACGCTTGACCCCAGTTATTCATGTTTTTAACTCATTGTCACAGCTAAATATATTTATATACAGGCTTATGATTGGCTTTTGAGGATGGGTTATATTTCTTAGGTCCCTGTTGCTGGCGTAACAGTAACACAGCTTCAGTGTCTCTCAGTGCAGAGCTTCTCAGTCTCACACAGCAACACAGATACTCACCCGATCTCCTTCAGACCGCTGCAGGTTTGTATGAGGCTGGTGAAGCTGGGGAACAGAGCTGTCTGCATGAGCTGTCACACAGGGTCTAGTTCAGTCAGGAGCCGGTTTGGCCTGAGAGCGAGCAGAGATCCTCAGCACAGCCGCCTGTGAGACCAGCACATGCAGCCTAGAAAGAGGAAGACACATACTGAGAGCCAGAACTGATCAACATCATGTTACAATACATTCACTGGAGAACCATGCAGCCTTTCTAAAACAACTGAACATCTCATCAACAAAGAAACTCACTGATCATTCTCTACAGATTCACTGTCTGTGACTGTGTGTGTGGGAGAGAGAGAGTGAGACAGAGAGAGGGGAGAGGTGGTGAAAAGAGAGGCAAGAGAATCAGGGGAGAGATGGAGTGAGAGAGAAAGAAAGAATGGAGAATGGAGGAAGACAGGCGGTGAGAGCAAGAAAGAGGGTGGACAGGAGAAAGGAAAAGACAGAGAAAGTGAGACAGAGAGCAAGAGGTGGAGGTAAATCGCCCCAGGCGCACGCCGGTTATTGCCGAAAGAAAGAGAAGACAGAACTGAGGTGAGCCACAGACAAACCTGGCATTATAAATTATTATTTATTTTACAGAGGAGGGAGCGCATAACGTTTCTCGGAGACAAATTTTATTTATTATAGGTAGGGAGACCGCATAAGGAAGGATTGAGAAAAAGTGGAGAGAGGGCGCAGAGAGGAAAACGGCAGAGAGAGGAGGGCTCAGAGAGGAGGCATTGCCGGCGTATTGCTGAAAGAGGGGAGAAAGGGAGGGTGAGAGGAGGGAAGGACAGAGAAAAGTGGGAGAGGGGGATGAGGGAGACAGAGAGGGGGGGCTATTATTAGGCAGCGAGAGAGTTTCAAAAGGTTAAGAGATTTAGAGGGGAGAGGGGAGGGGAGAAAGACGCAGAAGGGAGACAGAGAGGGACTGCTTTGGAGGATAAGACAGAGAGAGGGGCCTAGTAGGCCAGGGAGCCCGCCAGCTGAGCTGCGGCAACTCCTGAACTTGAGTTGCACAAGACTAATGAATGAAGTACGAATTGTATTGTTAAAATTGAAAAATGTAATCGATATGTACAGAAGAACAATAACAACAAATAATAATAATATATATATTAATTGTACATATATTCAATTTTTTCCACATTGCATCTCATTCTAAATGATAAGAAAAAGTAATGAATATATTATAGCTATGAGATCTCTTTACGATCAGCACTTGAATATTCAGGGCCTGTGTTCATCAGCATTGGGCTGAAAAAGCACTGACCCTGAGTTCATCAATAATATCTCAAAGATAGATGTGGGTTATTCTGCAGGAGCCATGGTGCCATGCAGACGGCTCACTCACTGTCCTCAGGCTACCGGGAGATCATAGTGCCCTCCCGAAAACACAGCACAGTCCGGTGCCAGAGATTACAGTGTGGTACAGAGGGGAGCTTCATGGACTCTATTGAGCCAATAAAATAGGGAGAATCACACATATGGCTGAGAATCTGCAGTGATGTCATATCCTCACTGTCTGGTGGTTTCCTGTGTGCAGCCTGTGTTGCTCCTCTGACTCCCCCCATTATAATGAGGACAGTTTTCAAACTCTTCACACAGAGATCTGCCACTTCCAGGCCCAGGGAACGTGCTGCTCTGTGGAGATTTTAACTCCAGGACAGGGCGACAGCCTGACTTCCCACTAACACAGAGGGGAAACAATCATATATTCAGAGAGACCTCCCCTATACCACACCCAAAATATATCAATCCAAATAGCCACAACAGTGTGTGGTGAACAAGAATGGGAGAGAACTACTGCATCTCAGTCAAGGTCTAGGGTCTGTACATCATTAATGGCAGGATCAGAGGGACTCTTTAGGAAGATGTACCTACAGCTCAGCTCTTGGTAACAGTGTGGTGGATTATGCCATGACTGGACCTAGACCCCTCCTTTATTAATGCATTCACTGTCAGATCTCAAACCCCCCCCTGTCAGACCACAGCCAAATCACTTGTTTATAAAAAGAACTGCAGCCTAACAGCACACAGTCACAGCCCTGTAAGCTGTATAACCTCAAACACTCCCACACATGGGCTCCAAACAGCACAGAACTATACAAAAGAAGCAACTGGCACAAAATGAAATAGAAATTCTAATACACACATTCAAAAACTACACTGGGCCTCATTCACTAAACAGTGGTAAATTACCAGAATTACCCTGTGGTGGGTGGAAGCCACACGCATGCAAAATGAACCAGCGTAGCTCTACTCACTAAGCTAATTATAGGCACAAATAAAGCAGCTAAATGATTCATTTGTAAGTTGTCACAATGCACGGAATTCAGCACGCAGAATTCAACACGAGAATTATGCATGAGGTTTACACACACTGAATTATAGTATATATATATATATATATATATATATATATATATATATATATATATATATATATATATGTATATACAGTGCCTTGCGAAAGTATTCGCCCCTTGAACTTTATGACCTTTGCCACATTTCAGGCTTCCAAACATAAAGATATGAAACTGTAATTTTTTGTGAAGAATCAACAAGTGGGACACAATCATGAAGGGAACGAAATTTATTGGATATTTCAAACTTTTAACAAATAAAAAAACTGAAAAATTGCGGCAAAATTATTCAGCCCCCTACTTTCAGTGCAGCAAACTCTCTCCAGAAGTTCAGTGAGGATCTCTGAATGATCCAATGTTGACCTAAAAATGACTAATGATGATAAATAGAATCCACCTGTGTGTAATCGTCTCCGTGATAAATGCACCTGCACCAGGATAGTCTCAGAGGTCCGCCAAAGCTTAGAGAGCATCATGAAGAAAAAAGGAACACACCAGGCAGGTCCGAGATACTGTTGTGGAGAAGTTTAAAGTCGGATTTGGATACAAAAAGATTTCCAAGCTTTAAACATCCCAAGGAGCACTGTGCAAGCGATAATATTGAAATGGAAGGAGTATCAGACCACTGCAAATCCAAGACCTGGCCGTCCCTCTAAACTTTCAGCTCATACAAGGAGAAGACTGATCAGAGATGCAGCCAAGAGGCCCATGATCACTCTGGATGAACTGCAGAGATCTACAGCTGAGGTGGGAGACTCTGTCCATAGGACAACAATCAGTCGATACTGCACAAATCTGGCCTTTATGGAAGAGTGGCAAGAAGAAAGCCATTTCTTAAAGATATCCATAAAAGTGTCGCTATAGTTTGCCACAAGCCACCTGGGAGACACACCAAACATGTGGAAGAAGGTGCTCTGGTCAGATGAAACCAAAAACAACTTTTTTGGCAACAATGCAAAACGTTATGTTTGGCGTAAAGCAACACAGCTCATCACCCGAACACACCATCCCCACTGTCAAACATGGTGGTGGCAGCATCATGGTTTGGGCCTGCTTTTCTTCAGCAGGGACAGGGAAGATGGTTAAAATTGATGGGAAGATGGATGGAGCCAAATACAGGACCATTCTGGAAGAAACCTGATGGAGTCTGCAAAAGACCTGAGACTGGGACGGAGATTTGTCTTCCAACAAGACAATGATCCAAAACATAAAAGCAAAAATCTACAATGGAATGGTTCACAAATAAACATATCCAGGTGTTAGAATGGCCAAGTCAAAGTCCAGACCTGAATCCAATCGAGAATCTGTGGAAAGAACTGAAAACTGCTGTTCACAAATGCTCTCCATCCAACCTCACTGAGCCTCGAGCTGTTTTGCAAGGAGGAATGGGCAAAAATTTCAGTCTCGATGTGCAAAACTGATAGAGACATACCCCAAGCGACTTACAGCTGTAATCGCAGCAAAGGTGGCGCTACAAAGTATTAACTTATGGGGCTGAATAATTTTGCACCCAATTTTTCAGTTTTTTTATTTGTTAAAAAGTTTGAAATATCCAATAAATTTCGCTCCACTTCAATGATTGTGTCCCACTTGTTGTTGATTCTTCACAAAAATTACAGTTTCATATCTTTATGTTTGAAGCCTGAAATGTGGCAAAAGGTCTTAAAGTTCATAAATAATACTTTCGCAAAGGCACTGTATATATATATAGACAGTCAAAGCAGAGAAAGTAATTGTTAATGGAACATTTATGTTTAACTCTGCAAATCAAATAAATATTTGTTTGTTCAACTTGATCTCCCTGATTTATTTAGAATATATTAATCAAAAGTCAGCAAAGCACTTCGCCAGTCAATGAAAAGTTCATTATTTACTATTCAAAATGTTTGGGGAAGGCCACAAAAAAAAAAATCACTTCACAAAAAAAAAAAAAAAAAATCCTGCAGTACTGCTCTGAACCTCCGGAGGCGCTTATATCCCACTCTCTCACACCACATGTGACAGGGATGGCAAGGATGAGGCCCAGAGACTGCAGTTCAAACAAAAGACTTATTAAATAAAAAACAAAATAAACAGGCACAAGGGCCAAACAAAAATGTTCTTAAACACAAACAATAAACACAAAATAAAAAAACTACAGAAATAAGGCTTCCAGGCTGAGCTTTGCCTTCACTGGACTGCAAAAGTAACAAAAAAAAAAAAACCCAGCACACAAAGAAAACCCACCTCCTGCTTCCTCAGCTACCACTCCTAATGAGGAGCTGAGGCCTTTTATGTTAGGGTGGCTGGGTGCTGATTGATTGTTGATTATTCCCACTGACTTAATAAACCTGGGCAGGGAGGAGAATTTAACCACATCCCTGCCAATATTTACATATGCGGCAGAGCCCTGCTCCACACACCTCTCCCCCCCATGTATTAAAATACGAGGCCGCGAATCGGTTAAACTCCCCCTCACCCTTGAACCCAAGCCCTCCCTAAGAGTCCCCTTATGTCCCTCGGGTGGCTATTTTCAGCGGGCGGTGGTGGGCAGGGTTGATGTCGGATCCCCAAGCTTTCTTCGGCGGGGCCCCGACCTTCCAAGCACGCCACCGCGGTAGGGGAACCTGGACCTCCACCAGGAGAAATGCCGGTGGCACGGGGTGGCGGAGGCAGAAACGGCGGCCCGCCCCTGGTGGCGAGGTAGAACGGGCGTCCCGCCTCTGGTGGCGGAGGCGGAACGGCAGACCGAAACAGCAGGCGGAGACGGCGGACCGGAAAAAAAAGCAGCAGACCTCGGAACAGCAGGCGACCTCGAACAGAGAAGGGCAGAGACGGAGGCCACCCGCAACGGCAGTTCCAGCTCCTCCGGTGGCAACGGCTCCAGCCACTCCGGCATCGGCGGTGGTGACTTGGCCATTCTAGCAGCCTCTGAGGTCGGGCTGGCATCTCCTGTCGTCACAGTCGGGTGCGCCTCCACTGAGCTCCTCTCAGCAGCATGTGCAAGGGCTGCTCAGGGGCGTCAGCCTTCTCCCTTTCCGGTTCTCTGGTCCGTGGCTCCTCTCCTTCTGGCTCTAGGGTCCGGGGCTCCACCCCTCTGGTTTTGGGACGGGCTCCACCCCCCTCCGCTCTCGGACGGCAGCTCCACCCCTTCGCTCTCCTCGTAGTGGGGAACCAGCAGACCTGCTCCGTCTGCTGGTGGCGGCGATGGAGGCAGAACCAGCAGGTACCCTCCCTCTGCTGGTGGAGGTGGGAGCGACACACAGTCCTCCCATGGAGATGGAACCAGCAGGTACTCTCCCTCTGCTGGAGGATATCTGCTGTGTGGGCACCGACTCCCCCCTTGGGCTGTGGACGACCGACTCCCACCTCTTGGGCTGTGGACACTCTGGCTCCTCCCCACTCAGGCGCAGGACGGTCACTCCTCCCACTCAGGGCACAGGACGGGTCGGGCTCTCCCACTCAGGCACAGGACGGCCGGGGCTCCTCCCACTCCAGGTCTGTGTCCTGAAGACCTCCAGGCAGTGGTGCTCCTCATGCCCATACCGCATGCAGTGGGTGCACCACCTCTTCCTCCCATGTCTTCCTTCCTCTCTGCCTCCTTCTCCTCACCTCTGTTTGGGTGGGGGGCGATGGCCACTGTGTGCCCAAACTCCCCACAACCAGGGCACACTCATCTACTACATAGACTGGGCGATGTCCCTGGTGGCAGCTGCCCTCTTGCAGCTCTTCCTCCTTTTCACTGTTAGTCTCCACATTTAGAATTTTTTCATTAAAATACTTTGTGATAATTCACTGACCAGCCATTGTATCGGGTATGATCACTGCACAAAGTCTTCCATTCAAACGCTGACATTACGCGGTTGTTCTGTGTTTTTTTAAAACAAGCCTGTGATTGTCACCTGCTTGTTTGGTAATTGTTTAGCCTGAACTTCAAGCTTGATGTTCTGTTTGTGTGTTGTGCTGTCAGAGGTTGTCAATGGCACCTTTTCTTAGATGATCCAAAGACACATTACAACCTGAGAAAAACACAATCCACCATCTGCATGCAAGATCCCATTTTCACAGCTCTGAACGCGATCTTCTGTTGAAATGAATTTAGATTTTTTTTTTTTATTTGTCAGCTGTCTGCATTCTTAATGTTGATCATACACTGCAAGCTAATACATCAACAATATCTAAACCATTTTAAACTTCCCGCCTCTGACTCACATGTTACGTCATTGTACAGTATGAGGAATTCACCAATCATGAAGCTGGTATTTGTTTGACCCAGTTGCCGTAGTAACCAAATGCATGGCATTGATGCTGGACTGTGTACAGCTACTGCAGCGCCGCTTCTACTTAATAAAAGCATGACATTAACAGGGAGGTGAAGAGTGATGTGAAATACTGTAAGGAAAAAAAATAAAATGCATATTTTTCACGGTGGGCAGTCACATACCGATTTCTGTGAAATTGATATTGTGAATTTTCCGGGCCTTACATATAAGGCTAGTATGATCTGTGCTCAGTCTGTATCTGGTTATTACCTCCTCCTCACACAGCCCTAGTAACGCCTGCCTGCTCCCAAATACTCTCCCCAGACTCCTCTTCTCTCGCCTCGGTTTCAGTGAGCGTACATTTCACACACGCTGAGGCACCTGCAAAGTTAGCCTTATGAATATGGTTTGCATATCAAATACCTCTGTAGTGGTACTTTGGGACATGATTTGCATATATTTCCACACATTAACATTACTCATTAAATTTAAATGGCTTGAACACGGTACTTTTTCCTCTTTTTTCCACACGCTAGATTGCCTGCCACTGGTTAGTGAACACAGCAGGTGTACAAAGCATGCAGTAAAGGGGCTTACTGCACAGACCATGTTACCACTGTTTAGTGTATGAGGCCCACACACTCAACCCACCAAAACAGGAGTAAATCTGGCTGTAAAAGACCTACATACTATATATAGAAAGCAGCTGAAAAATCCAAATTAAAAACAGTAAATCTGAAAAACAAAGAAAAAGAAAACAAACTGAAGAACAGGCAATCCAAAGTCTGCAGTCCCTGGCCTCACTCTACACAACACAGAGATTAAATTCCTGCTATACGCAGATGACCTGGTCCTGCTGTCACCCACCAAACAGGGGCTGCAGCAGAGCCGGTCACTGCTAGAGCAGTACTGTCAGACCTGGGCCCTGACAGTAAACATGGATAAGATCAAAATGATGGTATTCCAGAAGAAAGCCAGATCTCAGGGAAACAAGTACCACTTCACTCTAGACAACCCTACCCTGAAACACACCAGCAGCTACACATACCTGGGTCTGACCATCACTGCGTCAGAAAAGCATGCAGGGCTTTTATGCCATAAAGAAGAGGCTCTACAATATAAATCCCCCCATAACAATTTGGCTCAATTTTCAAAAATGTGATTCAGCCAATTGCACTTTATGGCAGTGAAGTGTGGGGTCCAATCACCAACCAGGACTACACAAAATGGGACAAACACCCCACAGAAACCCTGCATGCAGAGTTCTGTAAAAACATACTAAAATTACAAAGAAAAACACCAAATAATGCATGCAGGGCTGAATTAGGCCTTTATCCATTGATTATTAACATCCGAAAAGAGCATTAAAATACGGGTTTCATCCTGGCTGACCAGGGAGAATAGGCTGTGCTCTCACTGCAAACACCATAAGGACACACAAGGGGCATTTTCTTCCCTAAATTCTGCAGTTCTGTCCCAGAATTCCCAAACATGCCCAACACGCAGAGACCGTCAGTCCTGCTGGGGGAGGACGTACGCACAGCCATACTGGCTGGCCAGTACGGAGAGACCTGTCACAGCCTGAGGGACACACAGTGGACACGACACACCACAATCCCATCACAGGGCTGCAACAGAATAGGGGAGAGGGAGGGTGAAAGAGGGAAGGAGAGGAAGAGAGGGTGAAAGGGAAGAGGGTAGGATGAAGAGAGGAAGAAAGGGAGGGTGAAAGATGTTGGAGGATAAGGAGAAATAAGTAATGTTTAATGTTTAGTAATGCTTAATGTTTAGTAATGTTTAGTTTATATATATGCCAGCTGATTGTTGTATTGTTATACATTGCTTTGGTAATACTTATAATTTAGTCATGCCAATAAAGCACATTTGAATTTGAGAGGAGGAGAGACAGAGAGGAGAGAGAAAGGAGGGGCAGAGAGAGGAGGGAGAGAGAGATAGGAGCAAGATAGATGAGGGGTAGAGAGAGGAGGTGGATAGAAAGGAGGGGGAGAGAGGAGGTGGAGCGAGAAAGGAGGGGGAGAAAGAAATGAGGGAGAGAAAAAGGAGGTGGGGAGAGAATGGAGGGGGAGAGAGAGAGGAGGGGAGAGAATGGAGGGGGAGAGAAAGGAAGGGGAGAAAGGAGGGGAAGAGAGAAAGGTATGTGTGTGAGAGAGAGAGAGAGAGAGAGAGAGAAAGAGAGAGAGAGAGCTTTAAAAGATCATTTATTAAATCATTGCAATTAAAATCAATTTGATAACAATAATAAGGTAAGCCAGCAACCATACTTGCTGGCTCCGGGGATCAGCCGAAACCTCCCCAGCGCAACAGCATAAAATCCTAAAAAACATCATGTTCTCCTTTAAAAACAGATTTTAACCAAATAAAAGGATCATAAAAATGTAAATAAAACACAAAAAGCTAATATTAAAAAAACTAAACAGTGTTTTTCCTGTAAAAACAGATTAATAGTAAAGTAATAAAAACACTGTAAAAACAATAAAACAAAATATAAATTAAAACTAGAAGTTAAACAGCAGCTCTCCTCCTCACTCAGTGAGCACAAGCATCTCCCACACCACCTCTCCTGAAAGCCTCCAGGTTACTGACCATTTTAAAATAGTTAAAATCCACCATTACCCGGCTGATTGCTAAAATACGAAACAAAATCGGACAACGTCTGTTAGTCCTGCCTCTAAAATCAGATTTTTCCTGGATTTTAAAATGGCCAATTTTGCCTACCCTAAAATAAAGTTAATTAAAACACTCCTATTCCTTGCTTTAAAACTATAGGGGAACCCAAAAATAAAAATCTCCTTATAAAAGTCACCCCAACAGCTTGCAGGAGCCCCTGCAAGAGATGAAATAACAACCCCAGCCTGACACAGTCACTGAACGTGTGGAACACTGTCTCCTCCTCCCCACAGAAACAGCACTAAGCACTGATGCTGGGGTCCACTCTGTGGAGGAACCGTCCCGTAGACACAGCGCTCCGCCTCCACTGCAGGCCCCCTACTCTTTTTGTTAAGGGCAATTTGTACAACACCCTCCACACTGGTTCTCTTTCTTCTGCTACCTGTAAATTGCTTCTCCACTTCATGTCTACAAGCCCTTTTAGCTGCTTGGACTGGACTGTTTTAACATGCAGCTCATATATATTTCCCCTCTGTTGTGTGGAGAGCTATATTTTTAACTCTCTCCACTTTCCCTATTCTTGCCCTTCCCCACCCTCTTCCTCACCCTAAACCTGGGATAAAAAAACTATAGGAAAAAGGGGTCCCTCCCGATCTGACCCCCCAGCTAGCACCTCCCAAAGCCTCCTTGAGTTTCGGGAGAGAGAGTTCTTCAGCTCATTAATCATTCTCTCAGCCACCCTCCCTAACGCCAGCCCAGCCGTCCCTGCCAGCTGTGCCACTAAGATCCAACAGGGGTGGCCGGACTCGATCAGGTGGGCCAGTCGGGGTTATACCGCCTTTAACAAACTGGCACACAGCACCTCCGACTGAAAAAACTGAATGGGAAAAAAGGATCAAAGAGGGCCCTCTAGTAACAAACCTGCCCTGTCACTGACCCTCCTCCCTTCACTTACTGTCTGCCACATTCAAAAAAACATTAACATAAAGAGGGGAGACCTGTCTTATCTAACCTGTAAAAAATCAAATTAAGAACAAGCTCCAATCTACCCCATTCCTCCCTACTCTTCTCAGAAAATAAAAGGCCATTCTCTCCAGTGAGCACCTTCCTCAGCATACAGGAGCCTTTTCACTGCCTGCAGTCTGAAGGCTGCCACCCCTGCTGGCAATGCCGGACCAGGCCTTGCCCCCCCTTCATCAGTGGGGAGGTACAGAACCGTCGACCTCAGCCAGTGTCTCCGCTCCAGAAGAAATCCAGCAATATCCTCTGAATCTCCTCTACCATTCCCCGTGGGGGTTCCAGACACGCCCAGCTTGTGCACAACATCGAGGCCACCAAATTATTGATGACCAGGACCCTCCCTTGAATGACAGCTGAGCCAGCAGCCCCTGCCAGCCGAGCAGCCGCCCCTCACCTTATCCACCAGGCCCTCCCAATTCCTCTGCATGAAAAGCTCTGTCCCAAAGAACACCCCCAGCACCTTAATCCCAGTCCATCCCACTGCAGGGCCTGAGGCAGCATGGGGACGCCCCCTCCTGCCAGCTGCCTGACAGGAAGGTGTTGCATTTTGCCCAGTTTATCCGTGCTGAAGATGCTCTCTGGAACACTGCCAAGCTCTCCTCCAGGACCTGGACGTCCCCATCGCTACACACAAACACGCTCACATCATCAGCGTGGCCGATACTCACAGAGACAGGGGACGGGTGAGGCAGGCACCGCCCAGCCAGACAACCTGCCCCCTCAGAAGATGCAACAGTGGCTCTATAGACAATGAATACAGCATGCCAGACAGAAACAGCCCTGTCTAATGCCCCTGCTCACAGAGAAAGGTTGTTTAACCCATTATTAATCTTTAAAACACTAAAAAACATTAGCGTTATAAAAGCTCTATGTGTGGGAAATAAAAACAGGGGCCAACCCGAAGGCTCTCAGGACTTTCACAAGGCAGGTGGGTCGACCCTATCAAAAGCCTTCTCTTGATCAAGGGAGACCAATCCCACATTAAATGATATGTTTCACTCAAAGTTAAAACTCTAATTAAAAAACAGGGTATCAAAAATAGATCTTCCTGGGATACAATAACGTTGAACTTTGTGTATTACTGTACTTAAACACTTAAGCCTAATTTGCAAGACATCTGAAATTATTTTCGAATCTGCACATAACCAAACAGGTCTCCAGTTCTTTTTTAAAAGGCAGAGGTCTCCTTTCTTGGGCAGCAGTGTGATCACTGTCCTCAAGGGCAGCTGAGAGGCGGCAGTTTTTCTCCAGACTCTCCTTCAGCACCTGGAAGAAGTCCTCCCATCACTGTCCAGAAATGTTTGAAAACTCAGCCAGAGGCCCGGCTATCCCAGGCGCCTTCCCCGCTGGAGAGCTGTGTCATTGCAGTGGTCAGCTCCTCGAAGGTCAGATCTGTATCCAGTCCTCTCTGCTCCTCCTCACACTTGGGCTGGGTAGATCCTGGAGCAGGGTCTGTGTCATCAGAATCACACTGTTCTTTAATGAATAGCTGCTTGTGAACTGCACAGCCGCCTCACTGATCTCCTCTCTGCTGTGTGTTCTCTGCCGAGGGCGCCCGCACACCTCAGCTGCCTCACTGATCTCCTCTCTGCTGTGTAGTTCTCTGCCGCAGGGCGTCCCGCACACCTCAGCTGCTGGCTGCACGCTCTGTTTTCTCAGGGCAAAAGAAGAAAAAAGTGGGTGCATCCATGTCCCTCAGCTCCACGGGGAGAAAAACGCACTCAACGCCCCTTCACCTTCTCCTCCAGCAAGCTACCCAGCACATTTCTTTTTTTTCTTTTTATTTTTGGAAGGTTTGCTCATTAGAGTGATCTTTGTTATTTTCTAAATTTAGAATGTCTCTCTAACTCCCTGAACTGCTTTTGTCCAGGGACCTGGTTGCCTCCAGGGTGTACTGCTGAAAAAAAATTGAATTAGTTTTTCCCAATGTCCCACCACTGCCTTAAATCTTGATAATTGTTCTTTTGTTTTGCCAGATTTTCCAAAACTTAAATATTTCCAATTTGCAGTCTTTTAACAATTAAATGTTAAATGCCAATAATTTGTGTGTATTTCTGTTGAATAAGTACATTAACTAACAGGCAGTGGTGGTCCCACAGACTATTAGGAATGATACTTGCCCCTACAAAGAAATTGAGGTGACAACAGAATGAATAAAAAGCTGGTCCAGTCGTGCTCTAGATGTGTAGTTATTATGAGACTGGGACCAGGTGTATTGTCGAGCATGAGGGTGCAGACACCTCCATACATCAACCAGGTCACTGACTGTAAAACTGCAGTCAGATCTCTGGAGGATTGAGGATGTGGCTCCTCAGTAATCCTATCCTTTGTAAAATCTACAGTGCAATTAAAATCACCGCAACCACTAATATGTCATTATTATTGCATTTTAAAATGGTTTGATTCAACTTGCTTTTACACTGACAGCCAGATCAGATTTAAAAAGCACCATGCCCCGACTGGTGCTGGAGCCGTGACTGAACACACACTGACCTCCCACTCTGACCGCCAGACCGCCTCATCCTCCTGCTCAGTGTGCGTCTCCTGCAGCAACACAACCCCAGCCCTTTCTGCTTTTAAAAATCAATTAACTGTGCTTTTTAAAAGACTGTCTACAACCATTAACGTTAAAAGAAATAAAATAGACTTTTCCAATGGGCTAAAATATTTAAGACCATCAAGTTAAACAAACACTAAAAAATAAAATAAAAATGTCAAAAAAAATCAATTTTAAAAATAATGTTTTTGAACGTATCATTTTCTTTACCGTCTGTACTACTTTTTTAAACAGTATCTCTTCTGCTGATCTAGCTCCTCAGTGGACTTCCTGGAGACTACATGCGAGAATGTAAAAACAATTTTAAAATCGGGAAAAAACTTTCTAATGTCCACTTCTCTCTTACCTTTGGTACTGTCAAGAAAGTTGCTGATATACTGCAGTGTATAGAGTTTTTCCTGACGGGTTGGCTGTCAGGGACATCCGAGATTAACGAGGAATCAGAGAACCTCCCGTCATCCGACTTGTACATGCCCCTGCCTTCCTCGGCCGTCCACAGCCACACTTGAAATTTCTCGGTGCCCCTGTCTCGTAGTCACACTGGGGCAGTTCTGTACTTGTACTTTCTTCCTCAGGGCAAAGTGGCACAGCCTCCGGGAAGACGCCACTTCCTCTTCTGACATCGGTTCGATCGCCTCCCGCAACTTTCACGCATGGGACTGAGTCACCCGTTGCCCACAGACACCAACCCAGGGTCTCGCTTTGGCTCTCCTTCTTCAGACTGTTTGTTTTTTTCTTCCTTTTTTCACTACCATTCAAACTCTTCGCTTTGTCCTGGTTCTCTTGCCCTGAGACTGTTTTGCTGGCTGTGGCTGTGTCTCTTATGCTTTTTGAATTGACTTCAGGCACGGGCTGGACGCCGCCTTTGGTGGCACCCGCTGCCTCGGGCTTTGCTGGCTCCTGGGGGGCTGCTGTCCTTCCGCCTCCCCTAGCCTCCTCCCGCCAGGAGCTCCCTTATCCTGCCTGCTTCAGCCCCGATCCCCCGCTTGGACACTGTTTCCTGTCCCCTGAGTCCACATTTAAAATACCTCATCATATCAGAGCTGGCAAAACAAACACAATTCGTCCCCTGACATTAAAATTCCACGCTACTTCAATAACTAAATTAGGATCATGTTGTAAAATAAACTTTCGTCTTCTAAAAGATAAAACATGTTTCACACTGGGAGTTTTACATCCCAGAGGAATCGTCTTAATGGGATACATTCATTTTCCATACCTTTGCCAACTCTCTTTCCAGTAACTCGTTTTTTTAAGAAGGAGGCACATTAGACAGTATTACTTTGTTTACGGGTGTCACTAAAAGGTGAAACTCAATAAAGACCCTGCACACTAAACCTCCTCCACTAGCTTGTTTACCAAATCCACATCGGTTAAAAAAAATGGACTAGAGCTTTAGTCAAACTAGAAGCTGATTTTATTTTATTAAAGCCCACAACTTCTCCTACCGCACACCAGGCATTCCTCCACCGACACCTGATATCAGACACACAGCGCAGTTGTGTCGGTGAGTCAAAACCCCGCTCCCCGAACTACCGCCATATCGGCGTTTCTGCTGATCTACCATCAGCTAAACAAATAACAATGACTCACAATTATACTAACACTATTACGATAAACCAACAAACAAATTTACATAAAACACACTATATATATATACATACATACACTACCGGTCAAAAGTTTTAGAACACCTCCATTTTCCAGTTTTTATTGAAAATTTATGCAGTTTAATGTCTCAATGTACTCTGAAATTTAAAGCATAGAACAAATAAACAATTGAGAGATAAAAAAAAATCATGGAATCGTTTTGTTTAACAAAATTTAATCTAAATTTTTGACTCATCAAAGTATAAACACCTTTTGCAGATATAACAGCCGAACACACTCTGGCATTCTTTTCTACAATGGAAATCAAATATTGTTCGAGTTCTTCCCAACACTGTTGCAGAAGTTCCCACAAATGTGTTGCAATTTCTTGTGGTTGCTTTGCTTTCACCCTTCTATCCAGTTCATCCCAAACCAGCTCGATGGGGTTTAAGTCTGGAGACTGTGCTGGTCATGCCATGATTTGAAGCCTACCGTCTTGTTCTTTTCTTCTAAGGTAGTTCTGACATAGCCTGGAGGTATGTTTTGGTCATTATCTTGCTGTAGGATGAACCCTGACCAACTAGGCGTATACCAGAGGGTATTGCATGGCGCTGCAAAAATGCTGTGGTAGCAGTTTTGGTTCAGGGTGCCACTCACTCTGTGCAAGTCGTTGACTCTAGATCCAGCAAAAGCCCCAGACCATCACGCTTCCTCCATGTTTGACAGTTGGTGTCACACAATCGAGAACCATCCTTTCGCCTACCGACGCATAAAAAAACCCCTGCATTGATCAACCAAGATTTCAAATTTTGATTCATCGTCCATAAGACCTTCTTCGAGTCTTCAGTAGTCCACTGGCGGTGCTTTATGGCCCAGGCAAGCCTTCTTTTTTTTTCTTATTTTGCCATCTTAGCAATGGCTTTCTTGCTGCCACTCGACCTGTCAAACCTGCAGCTCAAGTCTTCGCACAGTTGAAACTGAGACTTGTTTACTTCACCAGTGTTAAGCTGTGAAGCTGTTGTCCTGTGAGTCGCCTATCACGCAAGTTGACTCTCAGAAACTTTTGTCTTCTGATTCTGTTGTGGCTTTGGGTCTGCCAGACCTCTTCCTGTCAGAGTTTCCTCCAGTTTCAAGTGCCTTTGATGGTGTTGGAAACTGTACTCACTGACACCTTGGCTTTCTTTGCAATTTCTCTGAAGGAAAGACCTACACTTTTTAAGGGTTATAATGGTCTGTCTGTCTTCCTTTGTTAATTGCCGTTTTCTACCGCCATTATGAGAGCAATATACTACTTCCTGCAGTACAATACTGTCCAAATAATGCTTAAGAGGGTGTAGTAACACAGTCTATTCCAACACTGCTTTTATACAGACGGAGGGTTTGTAGTAATCAACAAAAGTTGGGACACCTGTAGGAATTGTTAGCATCAACTTTCAGGCTTAATTTACTTCCATTGCTGCAGAACAGCTGTAAGTTGTTAACCCATTCCTTGTTCCCCTGAAAAAGGCCTTTTGTATAACTCTTGAAATGTACATTATTTTTCAGTTTTTGGCAACCCTAAACTTTTTCTTTTAACCTCTGGGTAGTTTAATCGCTACCTTTGTACCATTTTCAGGTTATTCACTGGACTTGAACTTAAATTTCAATAAAAAACTGGAAAAATGGGGGGTGTTCTAAAACTTTTGACCCGTAGTATATATATATATATATATATATATATATATATATATATATATATATATATATATATACACATATAAAAAAATAAATAAATTGCAAAAAAGCTTAGACTCTCCTGAATCACAACTCATGTGCTCCACTCACCACCTGGCTCCTCCCACATCCGAGAGAGAGAGAGGGGGGAGACAGAGTAGAGAACAATATTTGTGCTGGCTACGTTTATTTAAAATGTTACGATTATTTTCAGGTATTATTTGCACCCTCAATTAAGATGTGTAAATGTATTGTTGTTTTATTATTTATAAATTTACTCATATCCAAAATAACAATGAAATGACCTACTTCCTGTTTGTGTGAATATCTAAATATGATACGTTAGTACCACAGTTTGTGTTCAAAATGCCCATACTTTATTAATACTGTATCCAGTATTTTACAACAATCACCAAAGTGGCTTGTTGTTGTTGTTTTAATTTCGCGTCTTTGTGATACGGCGGAATCTGTTTAACTGCATATTCCACATTGGCATCCAACAGCAGGTTTGTTACGACGGCTCCAAAAAAAAAGATGGAGAAATTCAAACACAGTATTTTAGAACACTATTATCTTTGTTAAATTCACAAATTGTTATAAATGTTGCTTTTGATGTATTATTACTTTAAAGACACAATACCTTTGACACCAATGGTACTGGAGTCTTTTGTAACAGTGTTTTTCTTTTACAATTGTTTTTATTCCTGTTAACAGTACAGTATAGATTGATTCTGTTCAGAAGCAGCTTCAGCTACTTGCTCTATACAGTACACATCTTGTTTAGTTTATTTCATTCCATTCATAATCAAAATAAAATAAGCCTTAATCCCAGAGTGTTGTATAAATCAAAATTATAAATACTACTGCCTATGTATTTAAATATCTTGAGTTATTTAAGACTGAAGCAAAAAATAATAATCAATAATTAAGAAATAGATGGGATAAAAGGCAGCAGCTAAATAAAATAATATGTTGTCAGGTTACCCATTACGGTATGCAGCGAGAGTAATATGCAACTAAATTGAGGAATACTAACTTATTTATGAATTGTTTCAGTATCAAATGATAATAAAATGAAACAAAGGATAATCTCTGAAAGACAATATTTAAACTATTGTTCATTATATATGGATGATTACTGCATTCATCTCTGTGCACTCAACTTCTTTAGAATGCAGACTTTGCTTATATTCCCAGTTTGTTTATAGTTTTCAAAGGTAATTTTTTAGTCTGTATAAACTTGTGTGAATTTTTAGCCTGTATAACTTGTGTGATTTAAAGCAGTAGGGGTACATTTAAGTTGAATGAAAGTGAATATTTTGCATCAGAGTATTTTATCGATTTTCCCAGCCTGTCTTGCATTGCAGGGGTCTTAATGATCCTCAAGTCAATTGTTCTTCTCATTGATCTGGTCTTGCTGTGAGCAGTGCAGAAATAAAGCTCCTTCGTTGCACTAAAGGAGTACTTTGTCAGAAACTATAAGCAGATCACTACTAGTCCAGCACATGCTTAAACCATGCAAAAAATGTGCCAGAATGCACAATTATTGCTTTTTAAAAATGTTCCCAGTGGGAAGGTGGATACCCCCTTCCACACTCTTCCCCCTCACCGCAATGCACCTCAATGACATTGGTGTACCCTACTACCTTGTGTAAGTACTTCAAAACTAATTAAAACCCCTGGGAGACAGAGAGGAGGGGGGTGAGAGAGAGTGAGGAGGGAGAGAGAGCAAAGGGAGAGAAAAGAGGGGTCAAACAGAAAAGGAGGTGAAGACAGAGAGGGGGAGACAGAGAGAGGGGGAAGATAAGGAGGGGGATAGAGTGGAGGAGGGAGAGAAAGGAGGGGGACAGAGTGGAGGGTTGAGAGAGAGGAGGGGATGAGAGAGGAGAGGGGGATGAGACAGAGAGAGGAGGAAGAAAGGAGGGAGACAGAGAGAGACAGTCATGCTTAACATGAGCTCTTAAATACAAAACATATTTAGTTGCCTTTAGAATGAAATAAATAATGAAAGAATACATCTCTAAAACAAAAATTGGAGAACATCTACAACAAAAAGGAAATTTGAAAATTTCAGAAATGGTTCATAAGACCAGAGAGGAAACTTAACTAGAGGCAAAAAAAAAAAAAGAAAAAAAGAAAGAAAGAAGCAACATACAACCAAACTGTTAGAAAGACATGAAAACAACAAAACAATCTGAAAGCTATACAAACCATGAAAAAGATAAGCCTCTCAATTTATAAAGGTTTACAACAATTAAGAAATAGTGTATGTGTACAGCTTAATCTGAAAAGTGGCAGTTGGTCTGGCGCTTGAAATTGATCCAATGTTGTGACAGTGCAGCAGAGCAGCCCCTCTCCCACTGCTCTGTAATATCATTCCCTGAGTGTGCACAGGATAGGAAACTGCACAAGCACAGAGTGCTGAGAGGTGCGTCATCCCAGGAAGGGCCTTGCAAAGCTCTGGTATAGAGAGCTCAGCAATACCTGCCGAGG
This sequence comes from Huso huso, assembly GCA_036884735.1. Classification (NCBI taxonomy): domain Eukaryota; kingdom Metazoa; phylum Chordata; class Actinopteri; order Acipenseriformes; family Acipenseridae; genus Huso; species Huso huso. The sequence goes on along the minus strand of JAHFZB010000253.1, from coordinate 57,266 downwards.
GCAGGAATATCCACACCTAATGTAGTGGTGGTCGTCTTCGAATTGAAAGGGAACTGCACAAGCACAGAGTGCTGAGAGAGAGCCCAGAGACTTTCATATCGCCTCAGTACAGCCTAATCAAATGGCACAGGTAATGCCAGACAGGTGCTAATACATGAGGAATCTGCCCTGGAATCACAGGTTTACAAAAAACATATATCAACATGGCACGGCCATGGTGCAGGCAGTGAGGCCAGTCTGAGGTGTTTCGAAGAAAAATTCCTGGCCCTAAAAAATCTGTCAGAAACCGAAAAAAAACCAAACCAGGATAAGAAAACAGTGAAGAAGCTGAGATCAACTTCCCACAGCAGCAAGCATTGCCCCTGACAGCACACAGACAGCACTGAACAGTGAGAGCACAGCTCCAGGAGACACTGACCCCCAGCCCAGACCAGCCTGAGCTCCACAGCACAGTCTCACAGCTGAAGGAGAGCCTGTACCTGATGGAGGGGGGAGCTGGTGGAGCTCAGAGATGGTGCTGAACAAGCTCACAGACAGCGAGCTCACACAGCAGCTCAAAGACCAGCCAGACCACAACGAGTACAAAGCTCAGTCAGAGAGCTGCAGGCTGAGGTGAAGGAGCTGCAGCAGGACAGGGCGACTCTGAGGAGGGAGCTGGCGGGAATGAGAGAAGAGCTGCAGTGCAGAGAGAAGAGGTGTACAGAACCTGGAGGAGCAGCTGCACAAACACACAGCCCTCACAGCAACACCACAGGTAACACAGCAACCCAGCTGCCCCAACACACACACAAACAACAGCACCGAGCCAGACACACCGACACACCACACCACAAACAGCACCCCAGCCAGACACACCGGGACACACACACACACCACAACACAAACAGCACCGCAGCCAGACACACCGACACACACACACCACACCACAAACAGCACCCCAGCCAGACACACCAACACACACACACACACAACACAAACAGCACCCCAGCCAGACACACACACACACACACACACACCAACACAACAGCCCCAGCCAGACACACCACACCACAAACAGCACCCCAGCCAGACACACACACACCACAACACAAACAGCTCCCCAGCCAGACACACCGACACACACCACCAACCACACACAGGACGAAGACACCCAGTGGGGACCTGACACCACACACGACACTCCCAACATGCAGACTGACCCAGACACAGCACCGCCCCTCAGACAGACAGGCTATAAGACAGCACGACAGAGGTGTAGTCCTGTTGATTGAAGTACATTAACGAAGCAGCGTTTTTCCCTGGACGGAAGGTCTCAAAGATCTGGTGCCCGACGACGGAAAAGGCCCTGCAGGCACTATCCAAGTCGACCCTCGGCATCCCCAGCCACATCCTCATCCACACCGGCACAACGGCCTGCGGGCCCAGCAGGAAGAACGCCAAGTCCATCCGGAGAGAGGGCCACCCAGGAATTCCCCACACTAAAAAATGATCATCTCCACCCTGCTGCCCAGGAAGGATTTCCACCCTCACACCATCCACAGGGTCAACGCGAGATCTCCAGAGGGTGCGCTTCTCCCCGCCGAAAAGTGCACCTGGTACACCACCGCACCTCGGCCTCCAACACCTGTATGATCCACACACCTCCACAAACAAGAAGTACCGATCTTCACAAAGACCCTGAAGGACGGCCCTGGGCCGAGACCCTGCCAGCCCCCTCACAGAGCAGCAGGAGAGCCCCCAGCATCTAGAGAGTGCAGCCCAGCCCAGAGTCAGCCAGGAGGGCCTCTAGGGAGCCAGCGCCCTCAACAAGGACAGCACAAGACACCCCCAGCCCAGCCCAGCTGAGCAGACCCAGCCCTGCCCACCACTCCACCCAGCCAGACCAGCAGCAGGCCCAGCTCAGCTCACGCTGGCGACTCCAGCAGGCGGGGACTGGCAGCACAGAGCTGGGGAGATACGCCACCTCCTCAACCTCACCTGCACTGCCTCATGAGATAAGGAACTCATTATCGGTGATAACACAAACATGTAAAAAAAAAAAAATGTATGTATGTGTATATATGTATGTGTATGTGTATGTATATATATATATCTCTATTAAACAAAGAAAATGTTATACGATAATGTGAATATATTTTACAGATGTAAATAATATTTTAGTCTTTGCTAAAAAGTTTGTTTCATTCTAGGCAAATTAATATTATAGAACAATAAAAAACAAATGAAATCATTATCGATAACAATGTGGAACATCCAGGGGCTGAGCTCCTCAGCATTCAGGCTAAAGAGCACAGCCCCAGAGTTTGTAAATAGCATAAAAGATACAGATATTATCACTCTGCAGGAGACATGGTGCAGGACAGACGTGTCCACTCACTGTCCCTCAGGCTACAGGGAGATCATACTGCCCTTGGTGAAACACTCCCCACTCTGGGGATAATAATTGGTATAAAAATAGAGCTTAACAACTCTGTACAGCCCATAAAAAGGGAGAATCATCTAAATATTTGCAGAGATGTTGCCTCCTCAAAAATGAAATCTTCCTGTGTGTGGTATATATCCCCTCGAATCCTCATGCTTTTAATGAGGAAATTTTTGCAGTCTCCAGACAGAGATCTGCCATTTCCAGGCACAGGGGAATGTGATTATCTGTGGAGATCTGAACATGCCAGAACAAGCACGCTGTCCGACTTTACCAGCACACAGGGAGACAACCAACTCATTATTATTATTATTATTATTTATTTCTTAGCAGACGCCCTTATCCAGGGGGACTTACAATCGTAAGCAAATACATTTCAAGTGTTACAATACAAGTAATACAATAAGAGCAAGAAATACAATAACTTTTGTTCAAGCAAAGTACAAGTGTGACAAACCACAATTCAATAATACAGCAGATAATAGTGATAGTTACATCAGGATATGATTAAATACAAAATACTACAGGTTAAACACTTGGCAGATTACAGTATTCTGAAGTACAGGATTAAATGCAGTAAAATAGGGGGCAGATAAGAACAAAATAAATCACATTTAAATGAAGGGTGATAGTGTCCCAGGATACAAACAGAGGAGTTCTACAGGTGCTGTTTGAAGAGGTGAGTCTTAAGGAGGCGCGAATGTGGTCAGGGACTGGGCAGTCCTGACATCTGTAGGAAGGTCATTCCACCACTGCGGAGCGAGGGTGGAGAAGGAGCCGGCCTGGAGGCAGGGGCGTAGCGGTGGTAGAGCCAGTCTTCAGTGCAGGCGGAGGAGAGGTCGAGTGGGGGTGTAGGGGAGAGATGAGGGTCTGGAGGCAGCTGGGTGCAGTCTGGCAAGGCATCTGTAGGCTAGTACAAGAGTCTTGAACTGGATGCGCAGCTTGATCGGGAGCCAGTGGAGCGAGCGGAGAGTGGAGTAGCGTGGGCGGGCAGAGAGAGACACCAGGCGGGCAGCAGAGTTCTGGATGAGCTGGAGCGGACGGGTGGCGACGAGGAGGCCAGCCAGGAGGAGTTGCAGTCTAGGCGGAGAGTACCAGGGCCTGGACCAGGAGCTGGGTAGCATAATTGGTGAGGAAGGGTCGGATTCTTCGGATGTTGCTCAGGAAGAATCGCAAGCGTGCCACAGTGGAGATGTGCTGGGAATAAGAGAGGCAGGGGTCCAGGGTGACTCCATATTTGGCCAAACCCCCCTATACTGCACACCCGTCAGCTGCCACAGGGAAATAAATACAAATGGGAGACAATTATTGCAGCTCTGTCAAGGCCTGGGCCTGTACATTGTTAATGGTAGGTTCCGAGGGGACTCTTTAGGAAGATACACCTACAGCTCGGCTCTCTACAGTGTAGTAGATTACACCATTACTGACTTAGACCCCTCCTGTATTCGTGCGTTCACTGTCAGGCCTCAATCCCCTCTGTCAGATCACAGCCAAACCACTGTGTTCCTTAAAAGAACAGAGCAAAGCAGCAACATGCAGACGCAGCCCAGCAAGCTGTACAACCTCAATCATTCATACAGATGGGCTCCAAACAGTGCAGAAGAACACCAGAAAGCAATTGGAAACCCAGAAATTCAATCATTAAGACACTTTTCTGGTCACCACATACCCACACAGTAAACAAGGTGTAAATCTGGCTGTAGATAATCTGAATAATTATATATATATATATATAAACAGACAGCATTAAAATCTAAAAATAACTAAATAAAAAAACACAGACAACTAGACAACCAAGAGACATTAAAAAATTACAAACACACTCAAAAAGAAAAAGAACAAACACACCAATAAACAACTGATAGAAATTGAGAAGTCCATTAACTCAAAATGATTCTGGGAAAATTGGAACAAACTGAATCAACCAAAACCGGACGAATTGGCTATTCAAAACGGAAACATTGTGACAGGATGGCTCAAGGGATGAGGCCCAGAGAGACTGCAGTTCAAACTAAATACTTTTATTAAATAAAAGACTCAAAATAAACAGGCATGAGGCCCAAACAAAGGTTTTTTTTAAACACAAACAATGAACACAAAGTAAAACTTACAAAAATAGGCTTCCAGGCTGAGCTTTGCCTTCCCTGGACTGCAAAATTAAAAAAAAAAAAACACCAGCACACAAAAAAAACCACCTTGCTTCCTCAGCTACCTCTCCCTAATGAGGAGCTGAGGCCTTTTTTTGTCAGGTGGCTGGGTGCTGATTGATTGTTAATGATTCCCACCTGACACAATAAACCTGGGCAGGGAGGAGAATTTAACCCCATCCCTGCCAATATTTACAAGGGCAGAGTCCTGCTCTGCCACAAACATACTGAAAGAACATTTTGAAAAACTATACAAAACAATACCACAAAATGAACAAATATTAGACCAAAACAATATTTATGAAAAACTAAAACAAATGGAATTGTCAATTAAAGACAATCCGAACCCCCTGGACTCCCCGATCACTGAGCATGAACTAAAGGAGAAACTGCAGGCCCTCCAGAATAGAAAAGCCAGCGGGCAGACAGCACCTCAATGAGATGCTGAAACACAGCAGCCCCATGCTGCAGGAGGCCCTGCTCAAACTCTTCAATATCATTCTAAAGGTGGGTTATTTACCTGACATCTGGAATCAAGGATTAATTACCCCATATATAAAAATTAAGACAAATTAATAACTACCGAGGCATCTGTGTGAGCAGTAACCTGGGGAAGGTGTTCTGCAGTATCATTAATACCCGGATACTGGCCTTCCTTACCGAACACAGTGTCTTGAGTAAGAGTCAGATTGGATTCCTACCAAAACACCAGACATCTGACCATGTTTACACCCTACACACCCTAATAAACAAACACATCCATCAAAAAAATAAAGGAAAAATATTTGTTTTATTGATTTAAAAAGTATTCGATTCAATCTGGCATGAAGGACTTTTCCTTAAACTCTTCCAAAGTGGTGTAGAGGGTAAAGTATATGACATCATAAATTCAATGTATTCACAAAATAAATGTGGTATAAAAATGGACAACAAAAGGACAGAATTCTTCTCACAGGGGCGTGCAGTGAGACAGGGCTGCAGCTTGAGCCCAACACTGTTCAATATTTATATCAATGAGTTATCTACAGTGCTGGAGCAGTCTGCAGTCCCTGGCCTCATTCTCCAGGATACAGAGATTAAATTCCTGCTCTGCACAGATGACCTGGTTCTGCTGTCACCGACAGAGCAGGGCTGCAGCAGAACCTGTCACTGCTAGAGCAGTACTGTCAGACCTGGTACAGAGCAGGGGCTGCAGCAGAGCCTGTCACTGCTAGAGCAGTACTGTCACACCTGGGACAGAGCAGGGTCTACAGCAGAGCCTGTCACTGCTAGAGCAGTACTGTCAGACCTGGGACAGAGCAGGGTCTACAGCAGAGCCTGTCACTGCTAGAGCAGTACTGTCACACCTGGGACAGAGCAGGGGCTACAGCAGAGCCTGTCACTGCTAGAGCAGTACTGTCACACCTGGGACAGAGCAGGGGCTACAGCAGAGCCTGTCACTGCTAGAGCAGTACTGTCACACCTGGGACAGAGCAGGGGCTACAGCAGAGCCTGTCACTGCTAGAGCAGTACTGTCAGACCTGGTACAGAGCAGGGGCTGCAGCAGAGCCTGTCACTGCTAGAGCAGTACTGTCAGACCTGGGACAGAGCAGGGTCTACAGCAGAGCCTGTCACTGCTAGAGCAGTACTGTCAGACCTGGGACAGAGCAGGGTCTACAGCAGAGCCTGTCACTGCTAGAGCAGTACTGTCACACCTGGGACAGAGCAGGGGCTACAGCAGAGCCTGTCACTGCTAGAGCAGTACCATCAGAAATGGGCACTGATGGTCAATCTGGACAAGACCAGAGTAATGGTATTCCAGAAGAAATCCAGATCTCAGGAAAACAGGTACTGCTTCACGCTGGGCAACACCGTTTGAGATCACAACACCAACTATAACTACCTGGGTCTGACCATCAGTGCTTCAGGGAGTTTCAAACTGATATAAATGCATTCAAAGAAAAAGCATGTCAGGCTTTCTATACCATAAAGACTTGATTTGGCAAAACCAAAATACCAATAAAATTTGGCTCAATTTTTTCAACTCCGTCATACAACCAATCCTGCTGTACGGCAGTGAAGTGTGGGGACCCCTCAGAAACCCCAAATACAAAACCTGGGACAAAAAGCCAACAGAAATCCTACAATTGAATTTTTGCAAAATATCCTGCAGATTCACAGAACGCCCCCAATAATGCCTGCAGGGCTGAGCTGGGACTGTTCCCTCTTCTAATCCCTATTCAGAAGAGAGCAGCCAAGTTCTGGATCCACTTAAAACATGCAGACCAGGACTCCCATAAATACAAGGCCCTACTGAGCAACCAGTTCCCCCCAGACAAGGACGCCCTGGTTCTGAGGCTCACAGAACCGAGCCACACTCAAACCAGTGAGCCTCAGATACAAGCCACTAACAAAAAAGAAATTCCAATAACAATACTTTAAAAAATTGACCTTAATTTGAAGAACAAATACACCAAAAATTGGAAAATTGAAATCGAATTAACAAATAAACTGGAATGTCATCGGGCCCTAAACAGAAACTTTAAATTAGCGGAATATCTAAAAATTAAAAATACACAAGAAAGAGAAATTCTAACAAAGTACAGACTCAGTGACCACAGCCTGGCCATTGAAAAGGGCAGATATAAAATATCCTGGGTTACCAGAGAGGAAAGGCTGTGCAGTCATCGTGAACTAGAGGAGGTTGAAACAGAGATGCACTTCCTGTTATCATGCTCAAAATACATAGAAATATGGGGGAAATATATTCCTAAATTTGACAGCCAAACACCAAAATTTAAACTCCTCTCGGACAACATTAAAGTCCCCATCCTACTGGGAGAGGAGGAGCGGACTGCAAATCTAGCAGCCAAATATGTCTCTGCCTGCCACAGCCTAAGAGACAGTGTGTAGACACCCTGCAACAACACATGACCTGTGTTACAGTCAATAGGGAGTGAGGGAGGGGGCAGGTGTACTGTTCCTGGGGAAGGGGGCTGTTCTGTCCTGCTCATAGATGTGTAATGCTTAGTAATGTTTATTTGTTGTATTATAAATTTATTTGGCAATACTGTTGTAAGGAAATGTGATAGTCCATATTAATATTTGGAATGTATGGTACTTTCAATGGAGAGATATTGAGCACAGAGTTTAGGTGGGGTATGTTGGAATGCAGGGTCTGTCTCAATAAATTGCAGATTGACTAGAGAGAGAGCAAATATGACCATTTATGAGCATTTGTAAAGAGGGTCCTCTGTTCTGTTCTGCTCTGCTTGGTTGCATGGGTGGGATGGGAGAATCTCAGAGATAACAGATGTAAAGGAATGTGTGAGGCTTGGAGCTTGCCACGTACACAGGTATATTGAGGAGGGGTCATAAATGACATCATTAAAAGGGTGTGTTTTGGAATCTGCAAAACTGAAGTGAATGCATTGTCTGGTGCTCAGTTCTACCAATCTCACTGCAGCCCAGAGTGATGCGACTCTTCAATACAATAGTTCTATTCTTGTATTACAGCAATAAACATATTTTTGACTTCACTAATATTGTTTATCAGTATCAATTTTTCCTTACACTGTACTTGTAATATAGTCATGCCAATAAAGAACATTTGATTGAAAGGAGGGGGAGAGAAAGGAGGGGGAGACACTGGAGGGGAGAGAAAGGAGGGGGAGGCAGAGAGGAGGGGAAGAGAGAAAGGTGGGGGAGACAGAGAGGAGGAAGAGAGGAGAAGAGAGAAAGGAGGGGAGACAGAGGAAGGGGAGACAGAAGGGGGAGAGAGAAAGGAGGGGAGACAGAGAGGAAGGGGAGAGAGAGGAGGTGGACAGAGAAAGGAGGGGGAGAGGGAAGGGGGAGAGAGAGCAGGGGGCATTAAAACTTCAAGAACTGTTTTGTTAAGATGACATTAAAGAGGTTCTGAAGAAGAAATTGAAGATATTGTGAAGAATTGCACTTGAGGGTTCTCAGGAGGTTCATCAATATCTTCTTAAGAACTTTATCAGGATTCGTCTGTTTTATTATTTTATTAATTATTTAACCAGGAGATTTATCCTTTCAGACCGAGGCCTCGTTTACAAGGGGGTGCTGGAAAACAATAAAAGGACGATTTCTTCTTAAGAAGACTTTCAGGAATACGGCCCCAGGTCTTAGTGAAGTGTTATTAGGAAAACAACAAAAACAAGATGTTCTATTAAACTGATGAAACAAAGCAAGAGGGGGTGGAGATGAGAGAGGAGGAGAGAAGATGTGATCTGTCTGTGTCAGTGATATAATATTCACACAAACACCCAGAGTGTTTACTTACTTCAGTGTCTGTAATTTACAGTTTGGATCCCTCAGTGCAGCACACAGCAGTCTCACTCCTGAATCACCCAGCTGGTTATTGTAGTTCAGATCCAGGTCTGTCAGGTTTGAGTGGTTTGTACGGAGAGCAGAGGCGAGATCCTCACAACATTTATCTGTTAGACCACATTCCCACAGCCTGCACAGATCAGGAGACAAGAGGAGAAGATCAACACAGCGTGAGAGGAGGGAGAGGAGGGACAACTCATTGTGAGAGGGAAGAAAGGGGGAGGGGAGAACAACTCTGACAGGAAGGGAGGGGGAGAAGGAGAGAAGGACAACTGAAAGAGGGAGGTGGGGAGAAGAGTGGAGGGGAGAGGAAAGAAGATTATGAGAGACAAGTTCAGAAAGGGGGAGACAGAGGGGGCAGGGATAGAGAAAGAGAGGAGAGAGGGAGAAAGGGGAGACAGAGGGGCGGGATAGAAAAGAGGGGAGGGGAGAATAAATCAAGTTTAGAAAAGAGGGGAGGGGAGCCAGCCATCAAAGTGCAACTTAAAAATAACAGACTTGATTTCAAAGGACTGCAGGAATCAAGACTTGCTCCTATCATTCAAATACTGCCACCTAGTCACTGGAGGAGAACGACACGCGGGTCAGCTTTCTTCTACAATGACTCGCAGCATAACCCTTAGAAAGGTTTACCACAGTATTTGCATGCTATGCTTTGCTCATGGTTATACTTTGCATTTACCACAGGTTAACCTGGTTTGCCATGCTTTTTCATATGCTTGAACATACTTTGTCTGTGCTTTTATCATGCTTTCACTGTGCTTTATTACACTTTGCAATGCTTCTACTATGGTAAACTTTTATAAAGGAAGTTCTTAATCAATCATGTTTGTTATAAACATTTGCACATTATATATTAACCCTTTGCGGTCCTATGTCGGACTTGGTCTGACATTGCAATTATTCCTATCCGGTCCATTGTCGGACCCTGTCCGACATCATCAAAAAACGCAAAAAACGGGTTTCTAGTCGTTTTTCTCGGAAAAAGCCGAAAAACCATTCAATGGCTGAGTGGGGAGCAACAGGAGCCGAGACAAGTCGAAAGAAAAAAAAAGGCGTATCTCATGAATAGTCATACATGGCCCTGGTATCGAGATAACGGGCAGTCATAAGGGAAACAAGCTGGCTGTTACTGTATCAGCGCACAGAGACAATCACGGACATTTGCAGAGCTTTTTGAGATGTTATAGTAATAAAATAATGACTTGGATCGCATTATTGAGGAGTTTGGTGATAAAACGCAGTGATCAGGAGATGACTGATCCGAATGTACGATATTATTATTATTATTTATTTATTTCTAGCATATGTGAAAGCGATGGCGAATCGAAAGGGTGGAGCGGGGCTGGAGATGCCTAGTGAGTGCTTTGTTGATATGCAGGGCCTTTTAAGGAGTGCATTTTTAAGACCTGTTGAGATAGAGGATAAAGATTTGACTATATTGGAATTGATATTTAATTTACTGTATATTATTGCTGCTGCAGTGGGAATTTTACAAAACAATTAAAATAAAGTTATAATGGTGTTTAAAAATATAAAAATACCACATTTACTCAATTTGAGTTACATTTTTGGATGAATAAATGTTCACATTTGGGGGGAGTGACTTGGATTCTGTGTTTTTCGGTTTGGGCACCAGTTTAAATTTGCACATGTCAATTATTCTGGCTTGCTTGAACGAGAGCTTCTGTCCACACAGTAATGTCCACTACAGTAATTACCCTGCCCCTGTGCATTTGTATTTTGTATTGTGATTTATTTATATGTATTTATAAATATGATGATGAAAGCTGTGCGTTTTCTTTTGTTATTGTTTTACAGCGTGGATGGGAAGCCCCATCCATATTAAAACCTGCAGAAGGTGACCATCTCCAGTTAATTCATTGTTTAATTGTTGCTAATCGAGATGGTCACCTGTATAAAAACCCTGCAGTTTTCCCTGCTCGAGGTGGAGAGTAGGTGGGTGTTAAGAGGAGAAACTAAAAAGAAACAAAACTGAAAATAAACTATTGGGTGAGTGCAGGCGATTGCCCAGCCTGACCTGGGGTTTAGTGTTGGTGATTTTGTTTAACCTTGTTATTTGCTCTGTGAGCAGTGTGTTCATTTTGTGTTTGAATAGACGGCGCCGCAGCGCTTTGCACCGCAGTTACCGGGTCTGTTTTAGTTCCTGCATTCTGGCCTGACGTCACCCTCTCGGTGAACCCTGTCACACCGTGTCACACCGATAAACCATCGAGTTCATTCACCTCAGATGACACTGCTGCATGGGACGCCAGGCACCGTGATCCTAGCAACCTGCGCACGCCGGGGAACCGAGTTAGAGACTGAAGGACTGAAGCCAAAAATATCGAATGCTTCCATAATGCTTATCAAGCAGACGGTAAGAAGCCAGACAGAGGAAGTGTGTTACTGTATTTGAAATTGAAAAACCAAACGTTTTCTATTTGTTTTCAGAGGTCAAATAAAATATAAAACAGTTCAGTTATTGGAATGATATTTTTCCAGGTCACTGCATAAAGGCCAGCGTTCTTCAATTGGCGTCTCGCGGGTCAAATCTGGCTCCCGAGAGCCTTCCGTCTGGCTTGTCGGATGTCAGCTGCAGTGCTGCCAACTGGGCGTTTATTCGCAAAATGTCGCTGTTTCTAATGACACTTTACAGAGAAATGATGCTAAGCGGGTTGTCGGTTTTTGGGCGTTTTTTTTTAAACATGAATTCTCTGCCATGATTGACACAACATGATTAATAACACATCCAATCAGAATTGGAGTAACACACACACACGTTATTTATTACATATCGTAAAAATGCCTTTAAACAAACTGAACTTCGTTTCAATACATGTCAGCAGATATATTATGAGCAGATTCAAAGCACTGTTGTTATAAGACGTTAGTGAGACCAGACCGTCATATAAAATGCATATTGTAATAATAGTAAAATCACTTTAATTTACCAGGGTTTTAAATGTGCTTTGAAAATCGTCCAAGTCTTTACTTTCTCATTAAATGCAGAATGAAGAACGCTAAAACGAGAGCAACATTTTAATAAGTGACTGCGTCTTTATTCATGCTTATACAATTACCAATAGCGATTGTAATAAAGTGTGTCCTGCATTTATTCTGTTTTAAATTCTAGATTAAATCGCTTATTAAAATGTTGCACCCTTGGTTGCATGCAGTTTCTTCATTCTGCACACACCAAAACACTTAAATTAAACAATTTTACTGCTAGTACTAAATGACGAATTCTTAAAGGGAAAGAAAAAATTGGGGGAAAAACACGGAAAAACAGCAACCCTAAATATAATAATAATATTCAAGTTATATTAACTGACCCTTAACAAGGAAATATGTAATATATAAGACACCAACTATGCTACCCAGCTCCTGGTCCAGGCCCTGGTACTCTCCCGCCTAGACTACTGCACTCCCTCCTGGCTGGCCTCCTCGTCCGCCACCCGTCCGGCCCAGCTCATCCAGAACTCTGCCGCCGCCTGGTGTTCTCTCTACGCTCGCCCACGCCTTCCCACTACACCGCTCGCCCACTGGCTCCCCATCGCCGCATCCAGTTCAAGACTCTTGTACCAGCCACAGATGCCTTGATCAGACTGCACCCAGCTACCTCCAGACCCTCATCTCCTTACACCCCCACTCGACCTCTCCGCTCCGCCTGCACTAGAAGACTGGCTCCACCCTCCGCTCACGCCCCCTGCCTCCCGAGCCTGGCCCTTCTCCACCCTTGCTCCGCAGTGGTGGAAATCCACCTTCAGATGTCAGGACTGCCCAGTCCCTGACCACATTCCGGCGCCTCCTTAAGACTCACCTCTTCAAACAGCACCTGTAGAACTCCTCTGTTGTATCCTGGGACACTATCACCCTTCATTTAAATATGCTTTACTTTACTCTTATCTGCCGCCTATTTTACTGCATTTAATCCTGTACTTCAGAATATTGTAATCTGCCAAGTGTTTAAACTGTAGTATTTTGTACTTAATCATATCCTGATGTAACTATCACTATTTAATCATATCCTGATGTAACTTTCACTATTATCTGCTGTATTATTGAATTGTGGTTTGTCACACTTGAGAATTATTGTATTTCTTGTTTTTATTGTATGACTTATATTGTAACACTTGAATGTATTTGTTTTTGTTATGATTGTAAGTCGCCCTGGATAAGGGCGTCTGCTAAGAAATAAATAATAATAATAATAATAATAATAATCTACTTGTTAAGTCCATAAAAAATACTGTATTTATAAATACTGTAATTAATGTAGTATGATTAAGAGTAATTCCCTTTACAAATGGCTTATTTTCAAAAGAAAAATACAAAGCCTTTTTATTCATGCTGAAATGTTTCAGTTTCCATTGTATTTGAAGATAAGTAATTTAATGAATAGAGCATCTTTATACAATGAAAGTAAATATTCAGTAAAGTCTTCTTTTTAGGGTGGCTGATTGCTGATCCAGAAGACACAGCCAAAGGCTTCTGCAAATACTGCAGAGTCTCAATAAGATACAAAAACAACAAAACATATTAACAATGCTACTCCACATTCTGCCTTGAATAAAATAAACTGCTTCCAAGCAGCATCCGTGCTGGAGATTAACGACAAAAACACAAGGGTAGCATTGAAAGTAGTGTTTCTAGTGGCAAATCACACCGCCATTGCCACTGTGGATTGCTTGAATGAGATCGTCAAAGACACTGTAAATGAAACAAACTGCACCGATCTCAAAGACATCCAGCTGCACAGCACTTAGTGCACAGCAGTGATACATTCAGTCCTGGGGACATGCTTTTTCATTTGATTTTTTAAGGTTTTCTTCAGGTAGAAGTAGGCAGGTTTTTATAAAAGTAGTTTTTACTGGTCAGCTGTCCTTCATTATAAATGCTAGTTGCAGATACGCATGGTTGAAAGGTCACCGCTATCTACAGGGTATTTGCGTTCCCTAGCAAGAGATATTTATTGGCAACACATCATAATAGAGGAACAAATGATCACTGCACTTTATCTGGTAATAACCCGTCTCCTTCCTTGTTTACAACTGACTCTGTATGTAAGCTGCCTCAATCAATAAACTTTATTCACACACTGCATGCACATTCATTCCCATTCACGCTAGTACACTCCACACCTAACGGTGATTATTATTTTTGTACAGTTCACTATTATCATTTCACTTCTTCAGATAATGACCCTCTCCTGTAACTCTATCTGTCCTCAAGGAAACGTTTAAATGCTTGCTGTTGACCCTGGTCCACTTCTGTTATTGAAAATCATTTCAATGGGTTTATGCATGCCCACACAAAGTGTGTAGCCCCCCTCAAATTTGCCATCACTACTGACTGATTGCTTATTACTTTACTTGCACGCTTTGTTGTGCAGTAACTTTAGAAAACAAAGACGGTGCGAGCGGGTGTCAATGTTAGACAGAAAGAAAGGAAATTAGATGCCCATTTTAATCTAATCGTTTTAATAAAATTAGATTACAAATATATTTGCTTTTATTTATATTATTAAATGGCAAATCAGAAATTGTATCATAGTAAGTGAGTTTACCCTCCCCTCCCCAATACACACATCATGAGGTGACAGACAAAGTCCCTCTCACTGGAAAGCCTGTGGCCTCGACAGCATCAGCAATGAGATGTTAAAATACAGCAACAACCATCTGCAAGAGGCCCTGGGGATCATTCTGAGCACAGGCTGCTTCCCACCCATCTGAAAGAGGCCCTGGTGAAACTCTAACATCATTCTGAGCACAGGCTGCTTCCCAGAGATCTGGAACAAAGGGCTCATTACACCAATTTATAAAAATGGAGACAAATTAGACTCCGATGACTTGGTGTACTGTGCCTCTGACCCCTTTCTAGATGGCCGACTTCCACCTTTCCCTGGAATGAATTGCAAAACCATCCAGCCCGGGCACACTGTTCCCTTTACACAGCGCCCTCACAGGTCAGGAGGGAGATTTATAACCAAGATTCATTCTTTCTCTGTCACAGCATCACAGAGCCTCAGAACAGCTACTCTAATCAGGCCCCAGTGATATCTAAAATAGCCACTGCCCTGAAAAACAAATACCTGATACACTGGGAGAGCCAAGTAAAGTCACAGCATGAATTTGAGAGAGTGCTGCCAGAGCTTAAACAGGCGTTACACCTTGACAGAATATTTGGTCAGTGTTAAAGACCAAAACCAAAAACAACTACTGACAAAATACAGATTGAGTGACCATAATTTAGCAATTGAAAAGGGTCGACACAGAGCAACCTGGAGACCCCGAGAGACTGTGTGAGCACTGTGAGTTAGGCCACATAGAGACAGAGCTCCACTTCCTACTGCACTGCCCCAAATACAAGCTGCTCAGGGACACATTCATTCCCAAATTCACAAGTCATATAAGTGACTTCACCCACCCCACAGAAACAGAAAAATTACAAATATTTTTAGGAGAGGTGGGGACAACATGTCGACTAGCTGCCGAATATGTGACTGCCTGCCACAGTCTAAGAGAAAAAGAATTATCTGCACTTTTCATTGTGTTTTTATACATTGTGACTGTTTGTATGTATGTTTGTTTTTCTTTCTGATACATTGTAACTGCTTTGGCAAAACCTGTTTATTCCTGTCATGTCAATAAAGCTTATTGAATTGAATTGAATTGCCAGGAGTGGGGGAGACAGAAAGGAGGGGGAGATAAAGGAGGGAGAGGGGGAGAGAGAGATAGGAGGGGGAGAGAGAAAGGGAGACAGAATGGAGGACGAGACAGAGGAGGGGAAGAGAGAAAGGAGGAGAGAGAGAGGAGGGGGAGATGGGGAGAGAGGAGGGGAGACAGAGAGAAGGGGGAGAGAGAAAGGAGGGGGAGAGAGAGGAGGGGGAGACAGAGAGGAGGGGAGAGAGAAAGGAGGGGAGAGAGGAGGGAGCGTTAACTTTAAGAACTGTTTTCTTAAGATGACTGTGATAGTCTGGCTCGCAGTGGTGAGGTGTGATGACGTCACGGAGCAGGAAGTAAAGAAAACAAAACAATGGATGGGCGGGTGAAGCTGAATGCTACTGCATTCAGCGTATTTAATTAATCAAATAAACAAAAACAAAAGATTTAAACAATGAACAAAACACAAAACAAAAAGGCACAAGGGCCAAACGAATAAACAAAGACTGTTTAGCAGTCGTTTTTTAAATGTTTTATGTTTCCTCGCTCTCTCGCTCTCGCTCTCTCCCCGCTCTTCTCTACACTCCACCCCTGCAACACGGGTACGGGTTCTTATACTCTGGCCGAGGGTTAACTAGTTGTTAATTATCTTACTACCCTCGGCCAGAGTCTGCACGGCGTTTGGTATGCGTGACTGTCAGCTAGTTAAATAATCAGTAGCTGATCAGCCATGCATCCTCACGGGGTTTTAATATAAGTAATAAACGCGGGCGCTTTTATCCACCGCAAACAAAAATACAAATAATACATAGGGGGACACTCCCACAATGACGTTAAAGAAGTTCTGAAGAAGAAATTGAAGAAGACTAAGACAATGTGGAGAGTTGCACTTGAAGGATCTCAGGAGGTTCATCAATATGTTCTTAAGAACTTTATCAGGTTTCGTCTGTTTTATTATTTTATTAATTATTTAATCAGATTTACCCTTTCAGACCGAGGCCTCGTTTACAAGGAGGTGCTGGAAAACAATAAAGGACGTTTCTTCTTAAAAGACTTTCAGGAATACATTGTGGGTCTTAGTGAAGTGTTATTAGAAAACAAGAAAAACAAGATGTTCTATTAAACTGATGAAACAAAGGAACAGGGGGTGGAGATGAGAGAGGAGGAGAGAAGATGTGATCTGTCTGTGTCAGTGATATAATATTCACACAGTATAAACACCCAGAGTGTTTACTTACTTCAGTGTCTGTAATTTACAGTTTGGATCCTTCAGTGCAGCACACAGCAGTCTCACTCCTGAATCACCCAGCTGGTTATTGATGCTCAGATCCAGCTCTGTCAGGTTTGAGTGGTTTGTACAGAGAGCAGAGGCGAGATCCTCACAACATCCAGATGTGAGACCAGAACTCGACAGCCTGCAGAGATCAGGAGACAAGAGGAGAAGATCAGCACAGCGTGAGAGGAGGGAGAGGAGGGACAACTCATTGTGAGAGGGAAGAAAGGGGGAGGGGGAGAACAACTCTGAGAGGAAGGAAGGGGGAGAAGGGCAACTGAAAGAGGGAGGTGGGGAGAAGAGTGGAGGGGAGAGGAAAGAAGATTATGAGAGACAAGTTCAGAAAGGGGGAGACAGAGAGGGGCGGGGATAGAGAAAGAGAGGAGAGAGAGGGAGAGGGAGAGAAAGGGAGAGACAGAGAGGGAGTGGGAGAATAACTCAAATTTAGGAGTAGAAGAGGGGAGGAGAACCAGCCATCAAAGTGCAACTTAAAAATAACACTGACTGATTTCAAAAGACTGCAGGAATCAAGACTTGCTCCTGTCATTCAAATACTGCCACCTTATCACTGGAGGAGAACGACACGCGGATCAGCTTTCTTCTACAATGACTCGCATCATAACCCTTAGAAAGGTTTACCACAGTATTTGCATGCTATGCTTTGCTCATGGTTATACTTTGCATTTACCACAGGTTAACCTGGTTTGCCATGCTTTTCATATGCTTGAACATACTTTGTCTGTGCTTTTACCATGCTTTCACTGTGCTTTATTACACTTTTGCAATGCTTCTACGATGGGAAACTTTTTATAAAGGAAGTTCTTAATCAATCATGTTTGTTATAAACATTTGCACATTATATATGAAGGAGTGCATTTATAAGACCTGTTGAGAATAAAGGATAAAGATTTGACTATATTGAATTGATATTTAATTGTATTATTATTGCTGCAGTGGAATTTTACAAAACAATTAAAATAAAGTTATAATGGTGTTTGAAAATATAAAAATACCATATTTACTCAATCTAAGTTACATTTTTGGATGAATAAATGTTCACATTTGGGGGGAGTGACTTGGATTCTGTGTTTTTCGGTTTGGGCACCAGTTTAAATTTGCACATGTCAATTATTCTGGCTTGCTTGAACGAGAGCTTCTGTCCACACAGTAATGTCCACTACAGTAATTACCCTGCCCCTGTGCATTTGTATTTTGTATTGTGATTTATTTATATGTATTTAAGAAAAGAATGAAACTGAAAGTAAACTGCTGGGTGAGTGCAGGCGATTGCCCAGCCTGACCTGGGGTTTAGTGTTGGTGATTTTGTTTAACCTTGTTATTTGCTCTGTAAGCAGTGTGTTCATTTGTGTTTGAATAGATCGGCGCCAGTGCTTTTGCACCGCAGTTACCGGTCTGTTTTAGTTCCTGCATTCTGGCCTGACGCCACCCCTCTCGTGAACCCTGTCACACCGTGTCACACCGATAAACCATCGAGTTCATTCACCAGATGACACTGCTGCATGGGACGCCAGGCACACCGTGATTCAGCAACCTCCGCGCAGCCGGGGAACTCGAAGTTAGAGACTGAAGGACTGAAGCCAAAGATATTGAATGCTTCCATAATGCTTATCAAGCAGACGGTAAGAAGCCAGACAGAGGAAGTGTGTTACTGTATTTGAAATTGAAAAAGCAAACGCTTCCTATTTGTTTTCAGAGGTCAAATAAAATATAAAATACAGTTCAGTTATTGGAATGATATTTTTCCAGGTCACTGCATAAAGGCCAGCGTTCTTCAATTGGCATCTCGCGGGTCAAATCCGGCCCACGAGAGCCTTCCGTCTGGCTTGTCGGATGTCAGCTGCAGTGCTGCCAACCGGGCGTTTTATTCACAAAATGTTGCTGTTTTTAATGACACTTTACAGAGAAATGATGCTAAGTGGGTTGTCGGTTTTTGGGCGATTTTAGTAAAACGCTGTTTTTCTTTTTTTTAAACATGAAATCTCTGCCATGATTGACACAACATGATTAATAACACATCCAATCAGAATTGAGTAACACACACACATCGCTATTTATTACATATCGAAAAATGCTTTTAAACAAATTGAACTTCGTTTCAATACATGTCAGCAGATATATTATGAGCAGATTCAGCACTGTTGTTATAAGACGTTAGTGAGACCAGACCATATAAAATGCATATTGTAATAATAGTAAAATCACTTTTAATTTACCAGGTTTTAAATGTGCTTTGAAATCGTCCAAGTCTTTACTTTCTCATTAAATGCAGAATGAAGAACGCTAAACGAGCGCAACATTTTAATAAGTGACTCGCCTTTATTCATGCTTATACAATTACCAATAGCTGATTGTAATAAAGTGTGTCCTGCATTTATTCTGTTTTAAATTTAGATTAAATCGCTTATTAAAAAACAGCACCTCGGTTGCATGCAGTTTCTTCATTCTGCACGCACCAAAACACTTAAATTAAACAATTTTACTGCTAGTACTAAATGACTAGCAGGGATCAATCGAATTCTTAAAGAGAAAGAAAACATTGGGGGAAAAACACGGAAAAACAGCAACCCTAAATATAATAATAATATTCAAGTTATATTAACTGACCCTTAAAAAGGAAATATGTAATATATAAGAAAGCTACTTGTTAACAGTCAATAAAAAATACTGTATTTGTAAATACTGTAATTAATGTAGCATGATTAAGAGTAAGTCCCTTATAAATGGCTTATTTTCAAATAAAAAATAAAAAGCCTTTTATTCATGCTGAAATGTTTCAGTTTCCATTGTATTTGAAGATAAGTAATTTAATGAATAGAGCACATCTTTATACAATGAAAGTAAATAGCTCAGGAAAGTCTTTTTTTTTAGGGTGGCTGATTGTTGATCCAGAAGACACAGCCAAAAGGCTTCTGCAAACTGCAGAGTCTCAATAAGATGTACAAACAACAAAACATATTAACAATGCTACTCCACATTCTGCCTTGAATAAAATAAACTGCTTCCAAGCAGCATCCGTGTTGGAGATTAACCACAAAAAACAAGGGTAGCATTGAAAGTAGTGTTTCTAGTGGCAAATCACACCGCCATTGCCACTGTGGATTGCTTGAATGAGATCGCCAAAACACTGTAAATGACACAAACTGCACCGATCTCAAAGACATCCAGCTGCACAGAACTTAGTGCACAGCAGTGATACATTCAGTCCTGGGACATGCTTTTTCATTTTATTTTTTAAGGTTTTCTTCAGGTAGAAGTAGGCAGGTTTTATAAAAGTAGTTTTTACTGGTCAGCTGTCCTTCATTATAAAATGCTAGTTGCAGATACGCATGGTTGAAAGGTCACCGCTTATCTACAGGGTATTTATGCCCTAGCAAGAGATATTTATTGGCAACACATCATAATAGAGGAACAAATGATCACTGCACTTTATCTGGTAATAACCCCTCCTTCCTTGTTTACAACTGACTCTGTATGTAAGCTGCCCTCAATCAATAAACTTTATTCACACACTCTGCATGCACATTCATTCCCATTCACGCTAGTACACTCCACACCTAACGGTGATTATTATTTTTGTACAGTTCACTATTATCATTTCACTTCAGATAATGACCTCTCCTGTAACTTCTATCTGTCCTCAAGGCTTGTTTAAATGTTTGCTGTTGACCCTGGTCCACTTCTGTTATTGAAAATCATTTCAATGGGTTTATGCATGCCCACACAAAGTGGGGTGTAGCCTCAAATTTGCCATCACTACTGACTGACGTAAGTATTACTTCACTTGCACGCTTGTTGTGCAGTAACTTTAGAAAACAAAGACGGTGCGAGTGTCAATGTTAGACAGACAGAAAGGAAATTAGATGCCCATTTTAATCTAATTGTTTTAATAAAATTGCTTACAAATATATTTGCTTTTTATTTATTTATTAAATGGCAAATCAGAAATTGTATCATAGTAAGTGGTTTACCCTCCCTCCCCAAACACACATCATGAGGTGACAGACAAAGTCCTCCTCACTGAAAAGCCTGTGGCCTCGACAGCATCAGCAATGAGATGTTAAAACACAGCAACAACCATCTGCAAGAGGGCCTGGTGAAACCTAACATCATTCTGAGCACAGGCTGCTTCCTACCCATCTGAAAGAGGCCCCAGAAACTCTAACATCATTCTGAGCACAGGCTGCTTCACACCCATCTGAAAGAGGCCCCAGAAACTCTAACATCATTCTGAGCACAGGCTGCTTCACACCCATCTGAAAGAGGCCCTCAGAAACTCTAACATCATTCTGAGCACAGGCTGCTTCCCACCCATCTGAAAGAGGCCCTGGTGAAACTCTTTAACATCATTCTGAGCACAGGCTGCTTCCCACCCATCTGAAAGAGACCCTGGGAAACTCTAACATCATTCTGAGCACAGGCTGCTTCACACCCATCTGAAAGAGGCCCCAGAAACTCTAACATCATTCTGAGCACAGGCTGCTTCCCACCCATCTGAAAGAGGCCCTGGTGAAACTCTTTAACATCATTCTGAGCACAGGCTGCTTCCCACCCATCTGAAAGAGGCCCTGGTGAAACTCTAACATCATTCTGAGCACAGGCTGCTTCCCACCCATCTGAAAGAGGCCCCTGGTGAAACTAACATCATTCTGAACACAGGCTGCTTCCCACCCATCTGAAAGAGACCCTGGTGAAACTCTAACATCATTCTGAGCACAGGCTGCTTCACACCCATCTGAAAGAGGCCCTGGTGAAACTCTAACATCATTCTGAGCACAGGCTGCTTCCCACCCATCTGAAAGAGAGGCCCCAGAAACTCTTTAACATCATTCTGAGCACAGGCTGCTTCCCACCCATCTGAAAGAGGCCCTGGTGAAACTCTAACATCATTCTGAGCACAGGCTGCTTCCCACCCATCTGAAAGAGGCCCTGGTGAAACTCTAACATCATTCTGAGCACAGGCTGCTTCCCAGAGATCTGGAACAAAGGGCTCATTACACCAATTTATAAAATTTGAGACAGATCAGACCTGAATAATTGTAAGGGTCTCTGCGTAAACAGTAACTTAGGGAAAGTATTCTACAGTATTATTAACACCCAAATACTGAACTACAGAACACAGCTGAGTAAAAGCCAGATAGGCTTCTTACCAAAGCACTGTACTATAGACTAGGGCTTGGACAATGCTTCAATGCATTGAATCGTTGGAATAACAATTGCAGGATAAAATAACCATCGATGGTTGAAAAAAAAAAACACACACATCTATCAGTTCATTAATGGGACCGTTTTTATATCGTCCCAGTTCTACTACAGACCACATTTACACCCTGCAGGCCATTATTAACAAGCATGTCAATCAGACCAGCAAAGGAAAAGCCTTTGATTCAATCTGGCACCCTGGTCTCATCTTCAAACTCCTCCAAAGTGGCACAGGGGGCAAGGTGTTCAATATTATTAAATCAATGTACTCAGAAAATAAAAGTAGTGTGAAAATTAAGAACAAAAGGATTTTTTTCACACAGGGCAGGGAAGTGAGACAAGGTGTAACCTGAGCCCAACTCTCTTTATGAGATGAGTTGACTACAGTGCTGGAGCAGTCCTCTGCAGTAACTCTGGATGACATTCAAATGAAATGCTTGCTCTGTGCTCATGAGCTGGCTCTGTTATCTCCCACAGAGCTTGAACCTGCTGGAACAGTATTGTGAAACATGGGCTTCAAACAGAAACATGAACAAAACAAAAATTATGATTTTCCCAAAAAAAAGCCAGGATACAGGGAAATAAATACCAGTTCACCCTTGCTGGCAAAACATTAGAACACACAACAAATTACACCTACCTGGGACTAATGATCAGTGCATCAGGGAGCTTTAACCCAGCCGTCTGCGCACTGAGACAAAAAACCAGCAGAGCTATTCATGCAATAAAGAAATGGGTGTACAACCTAAAACCATCAATCATGGTCTGGCTCAAACTCTTTGACCAAGTTATAAGAACATAAGAAAGTTTACAAACGAGAGGAGGCCATTCAGCCCATGTTGCTCATTTGGTTGTTAGTAGCTTATTGATCCCAGAATCTCATCAAGCAGCTTGAAGGATCCTAGGGTGTCAGCTTCAACAACATTATTGGGGAATTGGTTCCAGACCTCACAATTCTCTGTGTAAAAAAAGCCTCCTATTTTCTGTTCTGAATGCCCTTTATCTAATTCCATTTTAGGCCCCTGGTCCTTGTTTCTTTTTTCAGGTCAAAAGCCCCTGGGTCGACATTGTCTAAACCTTTAGGATTTTGAATGCTTGAATCAGATCACCACAGTAGTCTTCTTTTGTTCAAGACTGAATAGATTCAATTTTTAGCCTTTCTGCATATGACATGCCTTTTAAACCTGGGATAATTCTGGTTGCTCTTCTTTGCACTCTTTTCTAGAGCAGCAATATCTTTTTTGCAACAAGGTGACCAGAAATGAACACAATATTCTAGGTGAGGTCTTACTAATGCATTGTAAAGTTTTAACATTACTTCCCTTGATTTAAATTTAACACTTCTCACAATATATCCGAGCATCTTGTTGGCCTTTTTTATAGCTTCCCACATTGTCTAGATGAAGACATTTCCCAGTCAACATAAACCCTAGGTCTTTTTCATAGATTCCTTCTTCAATTTCAGTATCTCCCATATGATATTTATAATGCACATTCTTATTGCCTGCGTGCAGTACACTTTTCTATTAAATGTAATTTGCCATGTCTGCCCAGTTCTGAATGCTGTCTAGATCATTTTGAATGACCTTGCCACTGCAACAGTGTTTGCCACTCCTACTATTTTTGTGTTGTCTGCAAATTTAACAAGTTTGCTTACTATACCAGAATCTAAATCATTAATGTAGATTAGAACAGCAGAGGACCTAATACTGATCCCTGTGGTACACCACTGTTACCTCGCCCATTTTGAGGTTTCCTCCTCTAATCAGTACTTTCTGTTTTCTACATGTTAACCACCCCCTAATCCATGTGCATGCATTTCTTGAATCCCTACTGTGTTCAGTTTGAGAATTAATCTTTATGGGGACTTTGTCAAAAGCTTGAAATCTAAATAAACCATGTCGTCTGCTTTGCAATTATCCATTGTCAATGTTGCATCCTCAAAAGTCAAGTAGGTTAGTTAGACATGATCTCCCTTCCTAAAACCATGCTGACTGTCTCCCAGGACATTGTTACCATATAGGTAATTTTCCAATTTGGATTTTATTATAGTTTCCATAAGTTTACATATATAATAGAAGTCAGGCTTATTGGTCTGTAGTTACCTGGTTCGGTTTTGTCTCCTTTTTGTGGATCGGTATTACGCTTGCTATTTTCCAGTCTGTCGGTACAACCCCTGTGTCAAGAGACTGTTGCATGATCTTGGTTAGCGGTTTGTAAATAACTTTTTCATTTTTTGAGTACTATTGGGAGGATCTCATCCGCCCAGGGATTTGTTTATTTTAAGAGCTCTTAGTCCCTTTAACACTTGTCTCTGTTATGCTAAAGTTATTTAAAATTGATAGAACAGGTCGACATGTCGGCATGTTGTCCGTGTCCCTCCTTTGTAAAAACCTGTGAAAAGTAATAATTAAATATATTTGCTATTTTTTTTCATCTATGATTTTGCCATTTGTGTCTCTTAGACATTTAACCTCCTTTTGAATGTTCTCTTTGTTGTTATAATTTGGGGAATTGGTTTTAGCCCCCTTAGCAATGTTGATTTCTATCTCTCTTTTTCCTTTTTGACTTATGCTTTGCAGTTCCAAGTACTTTTCTGTGTGCTTTGTTTTTGGTCCCTTTTAAACGCTTGTAAAGTGCCTTTTTTTGCTGAATATTTTTTTTATTGATCTATTAAGCCATTTTGGCCATTTTGTTTTAGATTTAAATTTGTCCACTTTTTGGGATGTAATTGTTTTGCCTAGTACTACATTTTTAAAAAAAAACAGCCATCCTTTTTCTGTGGATGTTTTCTATTTTACCCACTCTACTTGTTAGTCTCTGTTTCATACCTTCATAGTTTGCTTTTCTAAAATTGTAAACCTTAGCTTTAGTCATTACTTTTGGGGTTTTAAAAAACACTTCAAATGAGATCATGTTGTGGTCTGAGTTTGCCAATGGCTCTCTGACCTCTGTTTTAGTTATTCTGTCTTCATTATTTGAAAAGACTAAATCAAGGCATGCCTCCCTCTAGTCGGTGCCTTGACAAATTGTGTTAGAAGCAGTCATTTGTCATTTCCACCATTTCAATTTTGTCCGGCCGTGTTTCCCAACGGGTTCTCCCATTTTATATGGGGGAAGTTGAAATCTCCCATTAGTAAATTATGCCCTTTGAATTTTTTTCCATTATTCTGACCCATATTGATTCTGCATTGTTTTCTTTGTCCTGATTTAACACCTGGGCTTTAAGACTATTACACAACCAATCCTTTTGTGGAGAGAGAGGAGGGGAGAGAGAGGAGACATAGAGAGGAGGGGGAGAGAGGTGGAGAGAGGAGGGAGGAGACAGAGTGAGGAGGAGGCAACAGATAGAGGGAGGAGACAGAGAGGAGGGTAAAGGGTAGACAAAAGAGAAGACAAACACACAGCCATACTGGCTGGTCAAGACATGGCAACCAGACAAACAGTGAACACGTCACACTAGAGAGGGAAAAGAGAGAGGGATGGAGAGAGGGGTACTGTTTAATATATAGAGGGATGGAGGGAGGGGTATTGTTTAATATATAGAGAGGGAGGGGGGTGTTTAATATAGAGGAGGGGGGGGTACTGTTTAATATAGAGGGGAGGGGGCAATTGTTTAATATAGAGGGAGGGAGGGGGTACTGTTTAATATAGCGGGAGGGGGGTACTGTTTAATATAGAGGGAGGGAGGGGGTACTGTTTAATATGGAGGGATGGAGGGAGGGGTACTGCTTAATATAGAGGGAGGGAGGGACGGGGTACTGTTTAAGATGGAGGGAGGGGGTACTGTTTAATATAGAGGGAGGGAGGGGGTACTGTAATATAGAGGGAGGGGGTACTGTTTAATATAGAGGAGGGGCACAGTTTAATATAGAGGAGGGAGGGGTACTGTTTAATATAGAGGGATGGAGGAGAGGGGGCACTGTTTAACATAGAGGAGGGAGGGGTACTGTTTAATATAGAGGGAGGGAGGGGGTACTTTTAATAGAGGAAGGGGGTACTGTTTAATATAGAGAGGAGGGGGCACTGTTTAATATAGAGGGAGGGGGTACTGTTTAATATAGAGGGAGGGAGGGGGTATTGTTTAATATAGAGGAAGGGGGGGGGGTACTGTTTAATATAGAGGGAGGGGGGTACTGTTTAATATAGAGGGAGGGTACTGCATTAATATAGAGGAAGGGAGGGGGCTGTTTAATATAGAGGAGGGAGGGGTACTGTTTAATATAGAGGAGGGGGGATACTGTTTAATATAGAGGGAGGAGGGGCACTGTTTAATATAGAGGGAGGGAGGGGTACTGTTTAATATAGAGGGAGGGGTAATGTT
The DNA here is from genome assembly GCA_036884735.1 of Huso huso. Classification (NCBI taxonomy): domain Eukaryota; kingdom Metazoa; phylum Chordata; class Actinopteri; order Acipenseriformes; family Acipenseridae; genus Huso; species Huso huso. The sequence continues at coordinate 30,886 of JAHFZB010000253.1, read as the reverse complement.
TAATATAGAGGAAGGAGGGGGTACTGTTTAATATAGAGGAGGGGGTAATGTTTAATAGAGAGGAGGGAGGGGCACTGTTTAATATAGGGAGGAGGGGTACTGTTTAATATAGAGGAAGGAGGGGGTACTGTTTAATATAGAGGAAGGGAGGGGGGTACTGTTTAATATAGAGGGAGGGGGTACTGTTTAATATAGAGGAGGGAAGGGCGGTACTGTTTAATATAGAGGAGGGAGGGGCACTGTTTAATATAGAGGGAGGGAGGAGGTACTGTTTAATATAGAGAGAGGGAGGGAGGGAGGGGGGTACTGTTTAATATAGAGGGATGCAGGGAGGGGGTACTGTTTAATATAGAGGAAGGGGGGTACTGTTTAATATAGAGAGAGGGAGGGGTACTGTTTAATATAGAGGGAGGGGGTACTGTTTAATATAGAGGAGGGAGGGGTACTGTTTAAATATAGAGGAAGGAGGGGGCACTGTTTAATATAGAGGAGGGGGGGTACTGTTTAATATAGAGAGAGGAGGGGTACTGTTTAATATAGAGGAGGAGGGGGTACTGTTTAATATATAGGAAGGAGGGGGGTACTGTTTAATATAGAGGAGGGGATACTGTTTAATAGAGGAGGAGGGGTACTGTTTAATATAGAGGGAGGGGGTAATGTTTAATATAGAGGAAGGGAGGGGGGTACTGTTTAATATAGAGGGAGGGGGGTAATGTTTAATATAGAGGGAGGGAGGGGGTACTGTTTAATATAGAGGGAGGGAGGGGGTACTGTTTAATATAGAGGAGGGGGGGAATGTTTAATATAGAGGAAGGGAGGGGGGTACTGTTTAATATAGAGGAAGGGGGGTACTGTTTAATATAGAGAGAGGGAGGGGTACTGTTTAATATAGAGGGAGGAGGGGTATTAATATAGAGGAGGGAGGGGGTACTGTTTAATATAGAGGAGGGAGGGGGTACTGTTTAATATAGAGGAAGGAGGGGGCACTGTTTAATATATAGGAAGAGAGGGGGGTAATTGTTTAATATAGAGGAGGAGGGGGTACTGTTTAATATAGAGCGAGGGAGGGGGGTACTGTTTATATAGAGGAGGGAGGGGGGTACTGTTTTAATATAGAGGAGGGGGTACTGTTTAATATAGAGGAGGGAGGAGGGGGGGCACTGTTTAATATAGAGGAGGGAGGAGGCACTGTTTAATATAGAGGGAGGGAGGAGGCACTGTTTAATAGAGGAGGAGGGGGTACTATTTAATATAGAGGGAGGGAGGGGGTACTGTTTAATATAGAGGGAGGGGAGGGGGTACTGTTTAATATAGAGGAGGGAGGGGGGTACTGTTTAATATAGAGGGAGGGGGGTACTGTTTAATATAGAGGGGGGGAGGGGGGTACTGTTTAATATAGAGGAGGGGAGGGGGTACTGTTTAATATAGAGGGAGGGAGGGGGGTACTGTTTAATATAGAGGAGGGAGGGGGGTACTGTTTAATATAGAGAGAGGGAGGAGGGGGGTACTGTTTAATATAGAGGAGGGAGGGGTAAGGTTTAATATAGAGGGAGGGAGGCAATTGTTTAATATAGAGGAGGAGAGGGGGCACTATTTAACATAGAGGGAGGAGGGGGGTACTTTAATAGAGAGGAGGAGGGGTAATTGTTTAATATAGAGGAGGAGGGGGTACTGTTTAATATAGAGGGAGGGAGGGAGGGGGTACTGTTTAATATAGAGAGAGGGAGGGGGGTACTGTTTAATATAGAGGGAGGGAGGGGGTACTGTATAATATAGAGAGAGAGGGAGGGGGGGGGGTACTGTTTAATATAGAGAGAGGGAGGAGGGGGGACTGTTTAATATAGAGAGGGGGAGGGGGTACTGTTTAATATAGAGGGAGGGAGGGGGGTACTGTATAATATAGAGAGAGAGAGGGAGGGGGGGGGTACCTGTTTAATATAGAGAGAGGGAGGGAGGGGGGTACTGTTTAATATAGAGAGGGAGGAGGGGGTACTGTTTAATATAGAGAGGGAGGGAGGGGGCACTGTTTAACAGAGAGAGGGTGGAGGGGGTACTGTATAATATAGAGAGAGGGAGGGAGGGGGTACTGTTTAATATAGAGAGAGGGGGGGAGGGGTACCGTTTAATAGAGAGAGGGAGGAGGGGGCACTGTTTAATATAGAGAGGGAGGAGGGGGTACTGTTTAATATAGAGAGGGAGGAGGGGGTACTGTTTAATATAGAGGAGGGAGCGGGCACTGTTTAATATAGAGAGGGGAGGGGGGGGGGTACTGTTTAATATAGAGAGGGAGGGAGGGGGGTACTGTTTAATATAGAGGAGGGAGGGGGGACTGTTTAATAGAGGGAGGGAGGGGGGGTACTGTTTAATATAGAGAGAGGGAGGGAGGGGGTACTGTTTAATATAGAGAGAGGGAGGGAGGGGGTACTGTTTAATATAGAGAGAGGGAGGGGGGGGCATCGTTTAATATAGAGAGAGGGAGGGAGGGGTACTGTTTAATATAGAGAGAGGGAGGGAGGGGGGTACTGTTTAATATAGAGAGGGAGGAGGGGGGTACTGTTTAATATAGAGGGAGGGAGGGGGTACTGTTTAATATAGAGAGAGAGGGAGGAGGGGCACTTTAATATAGAGAGAGGAGGAGGGGGTACTGTTTAATATAGAGGGAGGAGGGGGCTGTTTAATATAGAGGGAGGGAGGAGGGGGTACTGTTTAATATAGAGAGAGGGGGAGGGGGGCATGTTTTAATATAGAGAGAGGAGGGGGTACTGTTTAATATAGAGGAAGGGAGGGGGGTACTGTTTAATATAGAGGAAGGGAGGGGGTACTGTTTAATATATAGGAAGAGAGGGGGGTACTGTTTAATATAGAGGGAGGGAGGGGGTACTGTTTAATATAGAGCGAGGGAGGGGGGTACTGTTTAATATAGAGGGAGGGGTACTGTTTAATATAGAGGGGGGGGGGTACTGTTTAATATAGAGGGAGGGAGGGAGGGGGGTAAATGTTTAATATAGAGGAGGAGGGAGGCACTGTTTAATATAGAGGGAGGAGGAGGTACTGTTTAATATAGAGGAGGAGGGGGCACCATTTAATATAGAGGGAGGGAGGGGGGTACTGTTTAATATAGAGGAGGGAGGGGTACTGTTTAATATAGAGGAGGAGGGGGGGTACTGTTTAATAGAGGGAGGGGGGTACCGTTTAATATAGAGGAGGAGGGGTACTGTTTAATATAGAGGAGGAGGGGTACTGTAATATAGAGGGAGGAGGGGGGTACTGTTTAATATAGAGGGAGGGAGGGGGGTACTGTTTAATAGAGAGGGAGGGAGGGGGGTACTGTTTAATATAGAGGGAGGGAGGGGGTAATGTTTAATATAGAGGGAGGGAGGTACTGTTTAATATAGAGGGAGGGAGGGGGGTACTATTTAATATAGAGGGAGGGAGGGGGGTACTGTTTAATATAGAGGGAGGGAGGGGGGACTGTTTAATATAGAGGAGGGAGGGGGCACTGTTTAATATAGAGGAGGGAGGGAGGGGGGCTGTTTAACATAGAGGGGAGGGGGGGGTACTGTTTAATATAGAGAGAGGGAGGGAGGGGGCACTGGAGAGGGAGGGGAGGGGGCACTGTTTAATATAGAGAGGGAGGGAGGGGGGTACTGTTTAATATAGAGAGGGGGGGAGGGGGGTTGTTTAATATAGAGAGGGAGGGAGGGGGTACTGTTTAATATAGAGAGAGGAGGGGGGTACTGTTTAATATAGAGAGAGGGAGGAGGGGGGCAATGCTTTAATATAGAGAGGAGGAGGGGGGTAGGGGAGGGAGGGGGTACTGTTTAATATAGAGAGAGGGAGGGAGGGGGGCACTGTTTAATATAGAGAGAGGGGAGGAGGCACTGTATAATATAGAGAGGGGAGGGAGGGGGTCTCTGTTTAATATAGAGAGGAGGAGGGGGCAATTGTTTAATATAGAGAGGGGAGGAGGGGGGTACTGTTTAATATAGAGAGGAGGAGGGGGCACTGTTTAATACAGAGAGGAGGGAGGGGGGTACTGTTTAATATAGAGGAGGGAGGGGTACTGTTTAACAGAGAGGGAGGGAGGAGGCATTGTTTAATATAGAGAGGGGGAGGGAGGGGTACTGTTTAATATAGAGGAGGGAGGGGGTACTGTTTAATATAGAGGAGGGAGGAGGGGGCAATTTAATATAGAGAGAGGGAGGAGGGGGGCACTGTTTAATATAGAGAGAGGGAGGGAGGGGGTACTGTTTAATATAGAGGGAGGGAGGGGGTACTGTTTAATATAGAGGGAGGGAGGGAGGGGGTACTGTTTAATATAGAGAGAGGGAGGGGGTACTGTTTAATATAGAGGGAGGGAGGGGGGTACTGTTTAATATAGAGAGAGGGAGGGAGGGGGGTACTGTTTAATATAGAGGGAGGGAGGGGGGTACTGTTTAATATAGAGGAGGGAGGAGGGGGGTACTGTTTAATATAGAGAGAGGGAGGGAGGGGCATTGTTTAAGGCTGAGGCGATGCCTAATTTTTCACTATCGATATATCGTTCTCAAAAAAAGCAGATACGTCGATTCATCGATGATATGAAAGAGTGAAAAAATAAACGCAAATACATGTAGCTGGATTACTGTGTAACATTGCTAGCAACGCTTAAAAAACTATTATACATGTTAAATTGATTACATCAGTTTATGCATATACAGTAGTAATTCTAATTGTATATATTTTACCTCATTCATGTTGATTTGTACCAGTTGGGTGTCAAAATAAAAAAGTAGTTTAAATCCATAACCAGTCAGAGTAACAATCAATCAAGAGAAAAACTATGCAGGACATTTTAATAAAACACAAACAACAACAGCAGTGCGTTTCTAAAATGTAAAAAAGACAACATTTCCCCTTTTCATCCCTATCCAATAATTTTGTTTAGATTACAAAGTAGTTTTATGCAATGAAATGTTTAAAAATGGTTCCACTGCTCCCCTGCATCCTCTTAAAAACAAACAAACAAACAAAAAAAAAAAATCCACGGCGGTCTCAGTATCCCATATAGCACGTCCCTGGTAACGACCCACTAATCTGTATCAGAGCATCTTACCTGTTGACTCTCAGACAAGAATTTGGACAAGGAAAACACATGCTCAGAAATCATGGTTTCAAGACCATCTTTCCTGCTTTCACAAAAACATGCAGCAATTGCAATTACCATACCTGTATCTGGTGTACCAGCAGAACAGGGTTTCAGCCGAGTTTCAGAACAGAAGGCAGACCAGCAAACACTCTCATTTACGTGAGGATCATCTAAAACATGACAATTTTAATGGAAGCGCCTGAGAATTATTAAGACTTTGCTTTGGAACGAGCACAAGTCATTTTTTGACTTGGGTGCTAAATGGAAAATTTAAATATCTTTTAAACAACAAAACTGTGAATAGTTGTGATGTTGAAGCTACCCGCAGAGACATTGGTACATGTTCTACAACACTGATTTTACGCTAGAATGGGATTTTCAAAAGAAAACGTTTCATGGTAAGCTTGTCTTTGTCTATTTCTACCAATATTTATACTGTGTACTGTTTTGCATGTTAATTTCGCTAATCTGAAATAGTTACACTGGAAAATAATGTAACTATGTTGATACAATATGTAAAATGCAGATTTTCTGGTTGAAACGAGATTTTGAGATGGTATGCTTTTTATAAATGCAATTTTTTAGGCTAGCGCTGCGTATCTCTAAATGGTCACGCAAATTAGCGGAGTATCCCAAACGTTATTTTCTTTACTTTTCTTTCTTGCCGCCTTACTTTAGAAAAACAATTGTCAAGCATCGAAAGGCATTGGAGCTCGGTCGATACAGTATTTGTAATTCTAGCACACGCTCTTAACTCCTGCACAGATCCAATCCCATCAGTAAACACTCACAGGGGGCGGGGCAGGGGGGAGGTGGTGAGCTCAATCGCATGCAGATTCAGTGAGTCACATCTGAGGGGAGCACAGAAGCTCTGCACTTAATGCAAAAAATAATGTCTGATTCCAAATTGAATAAAAAAATAAAAGCTTTTCTTTGCTTAAACCCTTTACACAAAAACAATGCACAGGCTTGACTATTGATAGCTGTGAAACGATACGATGCATCGATACATCAACTCAGCCTTAATACTGTTTAATATAAGGGAAGTAGGGGGATACTGTTTAATATATAGGGAGAGAGAGGGAGGAGGGGTACTGTTTAATATAGAGAGGGAGGGGGTACCGTTTACTATAGGAGGCTGTGTGGTCCAGTGGTTAAAGAAAAGGGCTTGTAACCAGAAGGTCCCCGGTTCAAATCCCACCTCAACTCACTGTGTGACCCTGAGCAAGTTACTTAACCTCCTTGTGCTCCGTCTTTCGGGTGAGACGTTATTGTAAGTGACTCTGCAGCTGATGCGTAGTTCACACACCCTAGTCTCTGCTAAAATAAACAATAATAATACTATAGAGAGAGGGAGGGTTACTGTTTAGTATTACAATATGTTTCTCTGTCTTTATATATTTTAGTTGTTTATGCTATATATGTGCTTTGGCAACACAATTATTTGTATTGCCATGTGTGGCGGAGAGAGAGAAAGGGGGGAAGACCGAGAGATGATGGAGAGATAGAAAGAGAGGAGGGAGGAGAGAGAGAGAGGAGGGGGTGACAGAGAGAGGAGCGGTGACAGATAGGCGAGGAGAGAGAGACAGGGGACAGAGAAGGAGGAGGCGGAGATACAGAGAGTTATACTATTTCCTCATGGTTATACTATGCATTTACCACAGGTTAACCTGGTTTGCCATGTTTAATATGCTTGAACATACCTCTCTGTACGTTACAATGCTTGCCTGTGCTTTACCAATCTTTCACTGTGTTATTACACTTTGCTATACTTTTACTATGATAAACTTTTAAAAAGGAAGTTCTTAACCCTTTGCGGTCCTATGTCAGACCAGGTCCGACATTCCAAAATTCCCATTCCGGTCCAATGTCGGACCCTGTCCCACATCATCGAAATGGCGTCATTCACAGGTCCCTAGTTGTTTTTCTCCGAAAAAAGCAGAGAAAAGCTTTCAATGGCTGAGAGAAGCCCCAGGAAAAGCCAAATAAAATTGAGGCGGATTTGAGAAAACGACGTCCCCACCACAGACATAAACAACCAAGATGGCTGCTTCCGCATCCAGCACTCAAAGAAAATCGCGGACATTATGTTATTACTAAAACAGCTTTTTGAGGTGTTTTAGTAATAACATAATGACTTAGGATTAGTTTGGTGATAAATCAATTGATCAGGAGAATAATATTACTTTTGAATAATATTACTTTTAACAGTGTGTGTAAAATAAATATTACATGTAAAATCAATTGCACCTGATGAGCCTGACAGGTGCAGAATTCTATGGACCGCAAGAGAGAGGCGGGGGAGACAGAGAGGTGGCGAAGAGAGAGGTGGCGGGAGAGACAGAGAGGAGGGGGGACAGAGAGAGGAGGGAGGAAGAGAAAGTAGGGGGAGAGAAGATGGAGGGGAGAGGAAGGGACAGTGAGAGGAGGGGAGAGAGGGGGGACAGGAGGTGGAGAGAGAAATGTGGGGGAGACAGAAGAGAGGGGGTAGAGAGGAGGGGGACAGAGAGGAGTCGTGAGACAGAGAGCAGGAGGAGACAGAAAGTAGGGAAAGAGAAAGAAGGGGAGAGAGAGAGGATGGTGGGACAGAGAGAGGATGGAGGGGGGAGAGAGAGAGGACAGAGACAGAGAGGAGGCGCTGAACAGAGGCAGGCTGTGTCACCAGGTACAGGTGATTATATACTGACAAAGAGGCTGTATCACCAGGTACAGGTGATTATATATTGACACAGAGGCTGTATCACCAGGTACAGGTGATTATATACTGACAAAGAGGCTGTATCACCAGGTACAGGTGATTATATACTGACAAAGAGGCTGTATCACCAGGTGCAGGTGATTATATACCGACACAGAGGCTGTCACCAGGTGCAGGTGATTATATACCGACACAGAGGCTGTATCACCAGGTGCAGGTGATTATATACTGACACAGAGGCTGTCACCAGGTACAGGTGATTATATACCGACACAGAGGCTGTATCACCAGGTGCAGGTGATTATATACCGACACAGAGGCTGTCACCAGGTGCAGGTGATTATATACCGACACAGAGGCTGTATCACCAGGTACAGGTGATTATATACTGACACAGAGGCTGTATCACCAGGTACAGGTGATTATATACCGACACAGAGGCTGTATCACCAGGTGCAGGTGATTATATACTGACACAGAGGCTGTCACCAGGTACAGGTGATTATATACCGACACACAGAGGTTGTATCACCAGGCAGGTGGATTATATACCGACACAGAGGCTGTCACCAGGTGCAGGTGATTATATACCCGAATACAGAGGCTGTATCACCAGGTACAGGTGATTATATACTGACACAGAGGCTGTATCACCAGGTACAGGTGATTATATACTGACACAGAGGCTGTATCACCAGGTGCAGGTGATTATATACCGACACAGAGGCTGTATCACCAGGTACAGGTGATTATATACTGACACAGAGGCTGTCACCAGGTGCAGGTGATTATACACTGACACAGAGGCTGTATCACCAGGTACAGGTGATTATATACTGACACAGAGGCTGTATCACCAGGTACAGGTGATTATATACTGACACAGAGGCTGTGTCACCAGGTACAGGTGATTATATACTAACACAGAGGCTGTGTCACCAGGCACAGGTGATTATATACTGACACAGAGGCTGTCACCAGGTACAGGTGATTATACACCGACACAGAGGCTGTATCACCAGGTGCAGGTGATTATATACCGACACAGAGTCTGTATCACCAGGTACAGGTGATTATATACTGACACAGAGGCTGTCACCAGGTGCAGGTGATTATATACTGACACAGAGGCTGTCACCAGGTACAGGTGATTATATACTAACACAGAGGCTGTGTCAACAGGTACAGGTGATTATATACTGACACAGAGACTGTCACCAGGTGCAGATGAGTATATATTGAACGTCTGTGTTCGTCAGAAATTTCAGTTGACAGAAATGAAAAATGCGTATCACAACGAGTTTTGCATTGCCCCAATATAATATAACGCTTTGCAGGAATTTGCAAGTTACTAAACTAGCAAAATAATAATGCTTGATCTGTAATCAAAGGTAAAAATGAAATGTTCGTGTTCGCCAGAAATTACATCATTAAAAAAAATGGAAATCCGCATCACAACGTGTTCTGTCTTGCGTTACCAGGAGCTGCGCGACAGCTTCAATAATGGCAAGTGGAAAAAGGTTTCAGTCAGATGTCAGTCTCAGGTGTAGTTTTGAATTTGGGAAGCGAGACGGAATCGGGATGGGTTTCTGTCTGCGATACCGATGCACTGACTTCATTCAAAAACACCCGCAGCCCAAAGAAAGCAAAACATGACTACTGCAGTTTACCCAAACTATCTATCACAGAAGAAACTATCTATCCCACTCTTATGTGGAAGCAACATGCCTTGTGTTTTCCAACACTGTCCCACCTTGTAAGGGAAATGTTATGTATACCGGTAACATTGACTCCAGCAGAGAGGATATTTTCAGCAGTCTGTAACATACGAAGAAGCGAGCCAGCCTGAGTGGAGAGGTTGTGGATGCAACACTGTTTCTAATAAAAAACACACTGAACTGAAGAAAACACAGTTTTCATTTACGCTTTTGTTGTCAACCTGTTTTCTGTTATGTAATAAGTGAGCAACTCATTTGTTTTATTTTTATTAAAAGGCACCTTGTGGCGGAATGTCCCGCCCTATGTATTATTATTTTGTATTTATTTGTTTTATGTCGGATAAAAGTGCCGCGTCTTTTATTATTATATTTAAAATTTATGAGGATGCAGCATGACTGATCAGCTACTGATTATTTAACTAGCTGACAGTCATGCATCCTTGCTAAAAACGATGCAGACTCTGGGCCGAGGGGTAATAAGATAATTAACAACTAGTTAACCCCTCGGCCAGAGTATAAAGAACCGCAGCTGCCCGTGTTGCAAGGTGGAGGTACAGAGGAGAGTACGGGAGAGCGAGCCAGAGCGAGGAAACATAACGACATTTAAAAACGACTGCTAAAGAGTCTTTGTTTATTCGCTTGGCCCTTGTGCCTTTTTGTTTTGTGTTTGTTCATTGTTTAAATCTTTTGTTTTTGTTTATTTGATTAATTAAATACGCTGAATGCAGCAGCATTCAGCTTCCCGCCCATCCATTGTTTTGGTTTCAGTTACTTCCTGGTCCGTGACGTCACCACACCTCACCACTGCAAGCCAGCCTGTCACATATGGTGTCCTGGGACAAACAACGCCCAACAGCCAGACCAGGAAAGGAAAGGACGTTTTTTTTTGTTCTTTTTTCGAATAGTGTTTTTTGTGTTTGAAAAAAAAAAATATAGTACTGTGCAAAAGTTTTAGGCAGGTGTGAAAAATGCTGTAAAGTAATCAATGTTTCAAAATAGACATGTTAATAGTTTATATTTATCAATTAACAAAATGCAAAGTGAGTGAACAGAAGAAAATCTACATCAAATCAATATTTGTGTGACCAACCTTTGCCTTCAAAACAGCATCAATTCTTCTAGGTACACTTGCACACAGTTTTTGAAGGAACTCGGCAGGTAGGTTGGCCCAAACATCTTGGAGAACTAACCACAGTTCTTCTGTGGATTTAGGCAGCCTCAGTTGCTTCTCTCTTCATGTAATCCCAGACAGACTCGATGATGTTGAGATCAGGGCTCTGTGAGGGCCATACCATCACTTCCAGGACCTTTGTTCTTCTTTTTTGCTGAAGATAGTTCTTAATGACTTTCGCTGTATGTTTGGGGTCGTGTCATGCTGCAGAATAAATTTAGGGCCAATCAGATGCCTCCCTGATGGTATTGCATGATGGATAAGTATCTGCCTGTACTTCAGCATTGAGGAGACCATTACCCTGACCAAATCCCCAACTCCATTTGCAGAAATGCATTCCCCCTAAACTTGCAAGGAACCTCCACCATGCTTCACTGTTGCCTGCAGACACTCATTCGTGTACCGCCTCCAGCCCTTCGCGAACAAACTGCCTTCTGCTACAGCCAAATATTTCAAATTTTGATTCATCAGTCCAGAGCACCTGCTGCCATTCTTCTGCACCCCAGTTCCTGTGTTTTCGGCGCATAGTTGAGTCGCTGGCCTTGTTTCCACGCCGGAGGTATGGCTTTTGGCCGCAAGTCTTCCATGAAGGCCACTTCTGACCAGACCTCCGGACAGGAGATGGTGTACCAGGTCCCACTGTTTTCTGCCAATTTGAGCTGATGGCACTGCTGGACATCTTCGAATTGCGAAGGAAGTAAACATGATGTGTCTTTCATCTGCTGCAGTAAGTTTCCTTTGGCGACCACCGCGCGCTTCACGGTCCTCAACGCTGGTTCGCTTTCTTTGTGCTTCTTCAAAAGAGCTTGGACAGCACATCTGGAAACCCCTGTCTGCCTTGAAATTTCTGCCTGGGAGACCCTTGCTGATGCAGTATAACTACCTTGTGTCTTGTTGCTGTGCTCAGTCTTGCCATGGTGTATGACTTTGACAGTAAACTGTCTTCAGCAACCTCACCTTGTTAGCTGAGTTTGGCTGTTCCTCACCCAGTTTTATTCCTCCCACACAGCTGTATCTGTTTCAGTTAATGATTGTGTTTCAACCTACATATTGAATTGATGATCATTAGCACCTGTTTGGTATAATTGTTTAATCATACACCTGACTATGCCTACAAAACCCCCTGACTTTGTGCAAGTGTACCCTGAAGAATTGATGCTGTTTTGAAGGCAAAGGGTGGTCACACCAAATATGGATTTGATTTAGATTTTTCTTCTGTTCACTCACTTTTGCATTTAGTTAATTGATAAATATAATCTATTAACATGTCTATTTTGAAAGCATTCTTACTTTACAGCATTTTTCACACCTGCCTAAAACTTTTGTGTATAGTACTGTATATATATATATATATATAAAAATGGAAAGCTGAGAAACGGCTGGGGAACTGGAAGATCTCCTCGGTGGTTCCCGAAGACCAAGGCTGGTGCCTTGCTTTATGGGTGTACGGGCATAACAGCGATCTGCCCCTTCCAGGACGAGGAGGAGAAACCGCCCAGGAGAGGAAGGCAGAGAGAAGGAGCAGGAAGAGAAGGGGAGAGGTAAACTGCAACAGCAACCGCAGCAACAGCAGGAGATGATAATTGCTGAGGTTTATAGTGAACCTCGTGGCTGAGTTGTGCCCCTGGCTGGGCATATGGGGTCACGTTGGCCATATGCCCCACGCAATACAAAGAGGGGGAGCGCGAGCATCCAGCGCCTAAAGGGGGGGGGAATCCAACGGAAGGGGGAGCGCGAGCATCCAGAAGGGGGAGCATCAGCGCCCAGAAGGGGGGAGCGAGGCATCCAGCGCCCAGAGGGGGGGAGCCCGTGCATCCAGCGCCGGAGGGGGGGAGCCCGCATCCAGCGCCGGAGGGGGGAGCCCGTGCATCCAGCGCCCAGGCCTCCAGCAGCAGAGAAAGAATACCTGCCCCTGCCTCTGAGCAGCAAGAGCTGCCTCTGCCTCCGCCACCACGCCAGGAGCAGAGCAGCAGGAGCCTCTGCCTCCGCCACCTCCACCAGCAGAGGGTTAATACCTGCTGGTTCTGCCTCAACCGTGGGAGGATTGCTTGCCCCTCCCACCTCCACCAGCAGAGGATGAATACCTGCTGGTTCCGCCTCAACCGCCGGAGGACTGTTGCCGCTCCCAGCGCCACCAGCAGAGGGTGAATGCCTGCTGGTTCCGCCTCAACCGCCGTGGAGGACTGCTTGCTGCCCCAGCTCCACCAGCAGAGGGTGAATGCCTGCTGGTTCCGCCTCAACCGCCGTAGGAGGATTGCTTGCCCTCCCACCTCCACCAGCAGAGGGTGAATACCGCTGGTTCCACCTCCACCGCCATGGGAAGGACTGCTCCTGCCCTGCCTCACACCGCCCAAGGATGCCTGCCCACATAGCCCAGGATGCCTGCCCCCGCCGCCCAAGGATGCCTGTCTCGCCCGCCTGGGACTGCCTGTTGCCCGCATCGCCTGGGGCTGCCTGTTGCCCGCACGCCTGGAGAGCCACCAGTTACAGGGCACGAGGGAGAAGTGAGCCCCATGCCGCCATGTGGCCAGGGGCTCCTCCCGAGTTCGCCTCCCGAGGGTCTGCTGCTGTTGCTGCTGCCGCCGCCTCCCGAGGGTCTGCTGCTGCCGCCGCCTCCCGAGGTCCACTGCTGCTGTTGCCTGCTGAAGGTCTGCAGCTGCTGCCCGTCGCCTCCAAGGGTCCTGTTTTGCCTGGGGTCGCTACCAGTCCTGCCATGCGGCAGGAAATACTGTGGCTGGAGCCCCAGGAAGGGCAGCTGCTGGCCTCAAGAAGGGGGGCCAGAGACCAGCCCCCAGCCGCACTGAGGGCAGGAATACTGTGGCTGAGCCCCCATGAAGGCAGCTGCCAGCATGAAGAAGGGGGGGGGGGAGGTCAGGGAGACTAGCCCCCCCGCAGCAATTTCCGCTGCAGGAGAGGGGCAGGCCAAGCTCCACGGAGGGAGCTGCCGGCATGAAGAAGGGGGCAGTCTGACCACCCCCCAAAATTTTTTTTGGCCAGAGGAGCCGCCTGTGAGCGGCCATCGAACGCCACGGCTGTTTGGGGAGGAGGACATCCCACCGTGGCCGCCACCTTTGGGTCCATTGCTGCCCTGTTCCTGCGCCTGACCGTTAGCCGGGACTTTAGGGACTATGGGGGAGGTGGCCGGTGGCCATGTGCCGCGCACAAGGTATGTGGGCGGAGTGTCCCGCCCGTATGTATTCATTATTATTATTTGTATTTGTTTGGCGGCATGGATAAAAGCGCCAAGCGTCTTTATTATTTATATTTTTAAAACCCATGAGGATGCATGACTGATCAGCTACTGATTATTTAACTAGCTGACAGTCATGCATCCTTACTAAATGCAGACTCTGGCCGAGGGTAATAAGATAATTAACAACTAGTTAACCCCTCGGCCAGAGTATAAGAACCGGCAGCTGCCTGTGTTGCAAGGTGGAGTGTACAGAGGAGAGTACGGGGAGAGAGCGAGAGCGAGGAAAAATAATGACATTTAAAAACGACTGCTAAACAGTCTTTGTTTATTCGTTTGGCCTTTGTGCCTTTTTTGTTTGTGTTTTGTTCATTGTTTAAATCTTTTGTTTTGTTTATTTGATTAATTAAATACGCTGAATGCAGCAGCATTCAGCTTCACCCGCCCATCCATTGTTTTGGTTTCAGTTACTTCCTGGTCCATGACGTCATCACACCTCACCACTGCGAGCCAGCCTGTCACACACCTGTTTCACATTTCTTTGTGAACCAAGTAAATGTTTATTAAACTTAAATTTGACTCTTAGTTGTTTCGTTAGCTTCAACAGCTACAAAAGGCCTAAAGTACTTCAGTAATGTTAATAATTAATCCACATGTGCCTTTGGACACTTTGTTAGGCTATTGAGAAGACACAACAATGGCATATATGTATATATTAAAATGCAGTGTCGCCTTTATTTTTCAGGAATGAACAAAATAATGTTTACTAACTGCTATATGTCATCCTTTGTTCTGTTTTGTAAAAAAAGACACAACGATTCATACTCCTTGAATATTTTTCTACTTTAAATAACATGTTACATTTAATAGATTTTATTACCTTTTGAAAACTAATAGATATCCTAACGAATCTAAATCTTGGACGAACATCTGAACATAAAATATCATGTTTGTCCCAGCACTGTTTGAAACTATGGTCACTAAATCTAACATGTAGTTTGTGTTTTATTCTGGGTTCAATCAAAGGGTTATTTTATACATATGTTTCAGTGATGCTTGGGTTTTATATTAATAATAGCTAAGCAATATACACTGGGAACACCTGTAAATCTTACTGAAAATCCTACAAAGGAAAACAACACATAAACCATTGGCTTTTGCAGAATGGTGAATTGGTAATATTTTACCAGTTATTTAAGGCTTATTTTGTATTGATAAATGTACTGTGTTTGATACCTACATTTTAGAAGTGTTTATTCATTGGCACTCAAGCTGTCTTTTTAATGTTACACCCAGCATTTCAATTTTTCAGCAGTCTTCTCATCAAAAATTGTACCAATCATATCCAAAGCTGCTGGAAAAATGAGTTTTGGATCATTTCCACTTTTGCAACCCAGTGTGCAACCAAATATGGTGCCAGTAGGGGTTATCATTCAAAACAATTCACCGATTGAGAACTTGAATTCCTGTTGCTTCTTTTGGAAATATTCAAAAGGCTTATTTGCTAGCTCCCCATGCTTTTTAACCCTTTAAGGACCGGGATCATGTGAACACGATCACACTGAAGTCGGCTTCTAGGACCACGATCGTGATGACCTACAAGGCCACCGTATTTTGCAGTACAGGCTTGAAACACATATCAATGGATAGGGGACAGACTGACTTCACTTCCTGATTTTTTCATGTGACGTCACTGAGAGGCACATTTACGGCAGGATTTTCTAAAACCAGTGTTATTGTACCGAACTCGTGGTATAGTAACGAAAGCTTTAGTATCAAGTGATTTTCAAACCCCAGTGTTATTGTACTGAACTCGTGGTATAGTAACGAAAGCTTTAGTATCAAGTGATTTTCAAACGAAATGTGTTAAATCAATTCATTAATGAACACATTCTTAAAAAAAAGCAATTGTAAAGTGTCATTCTCCCTTGCCTGGATGCCAGCAGCACCTCCCCAAGTTAAACACAGCTACGTAGTGATGTATTCTGATCGTTTTCTGTTTTGTTTTGTAGACCATGCTGAACTGGTCAGCGGGGGTTTAATTAAGCCCTGTCTTCAGTGGCTATACTGGTTTGCCTGGCTGTGTTACTTAAACCTCTTTATTTTCCCTTTCTTATATATACTGTACAGATAACTATTGGTCAATGAAAATAGTTAAGTAGGTCTATGGATATATATTTTAGAAAATGGTTAGGTGAACTAGAATATTATTCTTCTCTAATGTACCTTACTTATTTCTATATCGTTATTAGTACCATTGTGATATTTCAAACTGTTACTGTTTTACACATACCAGATTGTCTATCGAGTCATTTTAGTCATTTGTATTATGCTAAATACCCCTTTTATTATTGGTTTCTATTTGTATATGTGTGTCTGTTTGTTTATATACTGTATGTTTGTATGATCATATTTCTTTTTTCTTTTCTCCTTTTTTTCAACCTTGGCACAGGGTATCAAATTATTTGCGCAGACTTGAGAGACTTTCAGTATTTTTTTATGTTAATTAGTTATTTTCAGTTTAATAACATTACTCTTTAAATAGGTTGAAATGTCTTTTTTTGAAAATGTGTATTTTATGGGATGTAACCTTTCACTTGTATCTGTGGGATTAGGTATGTATAACACAAATTCAGTTTTTTTGCTCTTTTTCTCTCGTCTCAGACAACTGCTATTTTTATAAATCCTTTGATCTAAGGTTGATCATGGATTCCTCTTACCTTGTCTTATTTTTTGCAGCCTATACTTTGATCTTGTATTTTTGCTGTCATTAGGATGTGTGCTAATAGAGGAAGTGCTGTCAGTTTTGTAAGTTGGAATGTAAAAGGGCCAGAATCGCAGTGAAGTGAAACACGGTTCTAAGTATCTCCAGCATTAAATGCTGGAACTGCATTCTTGCAGGAGACCGTTTTCGAATGTCAGATCACTTCCGCGTGAGCAGGGATGGGGTGGGGCAGCTCGACCATTCAGCATTTCATGCCAAGGCCAGAGGTGCTGCAATCTTAGTACATAAAACATACCATTTCCTGCTTCTGGAAGTTATTGCTGATAAGAACGGTCGTTATGTTGATGTAGGGCAGACTCCTATGATTCTGGTCAATGTTTCTGCCCCAAACTGGGATGACAGGGATTTTTACACATTTTTTAACTTCTTCCTGGTTAAATACACACTTTTGGGTGGGGACTTTAACTGTTGCTTAAACCTGCATTAGATCGCTCATCTATAAAATCTACCTCACTTTCTAAAACTACTTTAGCCATCCCGATCCTTTCTTTCAGATTACAGGCTTTTTTTTTTTTTTTTTTTTTTTTTAAAATTTAGTCGCCGCCAATTATTTTACCCCGGTTTTCACCCCAATTTAGCATGCCCAATTATTATCTGTATCCCTGCTCACCGCCGCCCCCCACCGACTCAGGAAACGGAGGCTGAAACACGCGTCCTCCGAAACGTGCTCCTTCAAGCCGTCATTTTTAGCACTGCAGATCCACAGCAATGCTACCAGACCTATAGTGCGGAGGACAACACAGATCTGGCGGCTCCGCTGCAGAGCCACAGGCCCTATCGCCCAGGGGTCGCTGATCTTGTGAGCGTGATTCCCTGCCGACCTAAGCCCTCCCTACCCGGCAGCGCTCAGCCACTGTGCGCCGCCCCTAGGAACTCTCGTCACGGTCAGCTGTGACATAGCCTGGATTCAACCAGCGATCTCTACAGGCGCTTTTTATTTCCTACAGGTAGACAATACTCTTTTTTCTCTGCTCACCACACACTCACGTTTTGATTATTTTTTTGGATAATAAACTGCTGTCCTCTGTTCGCCTTGTACGAATCACAGCATAGTTATATCTGATCATGCACCTGTCATATTAGAACTAAATTTTCCAAATCAGGTTCATGGGGCTCCTTGGCATTTAGCAGCCTGCTACTTTCTGATGAAAATTTAAATTTATGTCTGAACAGATTGCTTATTTTTTGATACAAATAACTCCCCAGGAGTCCCATTACAACTGTATGGGAGGCAATGAAAGCTATATGGGAGGCAATGAAAGCTTACCTGCATCTGGCTTCCGCTCTGCTCACTCCACTGAAACCGCCTCCTGTCTGTCACCAACTCACTAAAGTCTGCCCGAGCTGCCTCTCTCCTCTGTCCTAATCCTCCTCTCGACCTCTCTGCTGCCTTTGACACTGTCGATCACTCTATCCTAATATCCTCGTTTGCTGACCTGGGAATCTCTGGAACTGCTCTGGCCTGGTTCTCCTCCTACCTCTCCAACCGCACTTACCAGGTAACCTGGCGTGGAGCAACCTCCACACCTCGCCCTCTCTCAACAGGAGTCCCCCAAGGGTCAGTCTTGGGTCCTCTCCTGTTCTCTCTCTACACCCGCCCCTGGGCCCCCATTGCATCCTATGGTTTCTCATACCATTTCTATGCTGATGATGCTCAGATTTTCCTCTCCTTCCCCACCTCTGACTCCACCATCCCCTCCTGTATCTCTACCTGTCTGTCTTTATCTCTCCTGGATGCACTCACATCATCTCAAACTCAACCTCTCTAAATCGGCCTCCTTTTCTTTCCTCCTCCTCCTCCTCCTCCTCCTCTGATCTCTATCTCTGTTCCTCTGGAATCTACCACACTCTCCCTCTTCCTCCGCTAAGAACCTCGAGTCACCCTGGACCCCTGCCTCTCCTATTCCCAGCACATCTCCTCTGTACACGCTTGCCGATTCTTCCTGAGCAACATCCGAGAATCCGACCCCTTCCTCACCAACTACACCACCCAGCTCCTTGTCCAGGCCGTGGTACTCTCCGCCTAGACTACTGCAACCCCCCTCCTGGCTGGCCTCCCTGCGGCGCCACCCGTCCGCTCCAGCTCATCAGAACTCCGCTGCTTGCCTGGTGTTCTCTCTGCCGCTTCTCCCCGCAACTCCTGCTCGCTCACTCCACTGGCTCCGATCACCGCTCGCATCCAGTTCAAGACTCTTGTACTAGCCTACAGATGCCTTGACCAGACTGCACCCAGCTACCTCCAGACCCTCATCTCTCCCTACACCCTCACTCGACCTCTCCGCTCCGAAATGTATTTTTAAAAACATGGCATCCAAACGGAAAAATTCTTGACGTGTTTTTTAAAAAAAAATTGTACAGACAAATTATCTGAATCATGTTTCCGAAAGATGTAGCCCAAGGAATACCAACCATGTACACACAACTACAATATGAGCATGACAGTCACAGGGAGGTGAAGCAGTCTGGTTTCAACATACCCCTGGTCCCGAAAAGAACATTTTCACAGATGGCAAGCCAGAAACACGCAGCTTCAAAAAGATCACAGCTAATGTTTTTTTTTTCTTTTTTCGTTTTTGCTATCTCTTTAAAATGTGTTGAAATATATTTTGGAATTAGTAACAGAGTGGATTTGAAAAGAAAACAATTTAATAAAAAATAAACACATTTTTTTATTTCAAAAAGAAGGATTCGTCTCACTATGATATATTGAGTTTTAATGTCAGAATCGGTGCAATATTACTGCCAGTATTCCCAGATGAAAGAACACTGTAAATAAAAAGGTTTTTTAAACACAGTAGTGGCTGTACAATTCTACTAATATTATTAATCACATCAGTACAAGCTTGTGTAACTAGAGCTGCGGTTGGTCAGGTAGGCATTAATATTAACACACATGCGCACTGTCCTGCAGTGGAAAGAAAACCGCGTCACAGTCCAAATAATGTAAAGGATTAGGCAGCACATGAATATCTCTGTGAACCTACTGAGGAAATCTGTAACGACGTTTTTTCATGTGGGACTAAGTTTGGTATTTATTAAATGGGAATCAGAGTTATAGTGCACTTTAAATGTACTGTTTATATGTATTGTAAAGGGTAGGGTCTGGCATTTAAATAAGTACGTGTTTTCAAATAAAATACACGTGTTTTTGCCTTGTGAATCAGTATGTTTAACTTGTTAACAGTATTGTTAAGTGGCTTAAGTTTTTCCAGTGTGGCTAAAAAATGTTAAGATGCTTTAGCCACAGTGGCTAACTAAATGAAAGTCTAGAGGGAACGTAGCAATAGTGTGTTTCTTAAAGGTTCATTTAACATAAAAAAACAGGAACCTGTTCGGGTTTTATTTGTAGGTTTTTTTTATATAAGTAACTTTGACCAAAATGATATGGTTTAAAAAAAATAAACTAATAATTTAAAAAGAGAATCATCACCCACTGTACAGCACTAATGCAAAATGGACACAGGAAAAGTTAAAGCGTGCTGTGCTTAAATTGAAAAAAAGTTGGACCTACTTTCATTCTGAAAAGGTAATTACCAGCGATAAAATAGCACAATATTTTGGAATTTTAAAGAGCACTGTGACTGATATTAAAAAGCCTGCCTCGGAGATTTACTGTTTGCAGTCTTTGATAGTAGGGTGTGATTTTGAGATCTATTGTTGCTCGAGGCAGTACTTGAACATTACAATTTCCGAGTACTGGAATCAAATTCATAACTCTCCTCTACATACTGTCACGAGTGTATATAAACCTCCCAAACATTGCCACAAGTCCTATTTTAAATGTTAAACTAACACACAATCCGTAATATATTAAGTAATTAATATAATGATTGCCTTGTGCAGTTAATTGTATATGGTCAAGTAATACTAAACGTAAAGTATTCAAATTCCGCGTGTTCACACAACTTTACATTACATTGTAAAGAGATGCCTGGCCTACCTGTTTGAAGTGTGTCTCAGGGTCCTTTACTTTAGTGCAGTAGTTCCAACATACAAATAAAAACTGTACTAAACACAAAACCGCCGTTCGGTCCAAAAGCTTACAGAACAATTTCAAGTGAAAGAAGCCTTCCACCTATGGGTTGGGGAATGGGGTCCACGAGTCTGTGGGAATTGCAATTTTTTCTCCCTTTGAAAGTTTTATATGAACAGCTGCACATCGATTTTTTTCCAGCCTCACCGTTATTGTTTTAAGGGTTGGCACAATATTGGGATAATCTTACATCGATTTAAAAACTGCTGCATTCACGATTCACACGCACTGTCCTCATAGGGGATAACGTGATCACGCCCTGTTCGGCCAAATCTATAGCAAATGTCATTATGGATGTTTGCTTTTTATTGCCATCAGTAGCTCCATCCACAATAATTCAGAATGTTTTCATTTCGAAATGTGAAGCATTGAACTTGTGTGTTTGGAGTACGGCAATTTTGTTTGACATAATTATTTACATACCACGGTTTTCTCGTTCCTCAAAATACTTCCAGACATGGCTTCCTTTGTTTAGAGATGCCATTTAAATATAGAACAAACTCATAAAAAACCGCTGGTCATTAACGTTATTATCCATGCCGTGGGATTGATACTATACCACAGGCATAAACACACACACACAGTGCACCAATGAAGCGCCAGATCGACAGATTATAAAACCCGCCTCAGTGTCAATCTTTCTGTTGCACCAATTAGAAAAGCTACTTGGAGGCAATTGCCAAACCCCTTCCTAATATCCACCCTTACTGTGGCACTACAGCAGTCTGATACGCGACGGACTACTAATGATAAATTACTAAAATGAATGCATAAAAAAATATGCGTTTGGTGACATTTGTCACGTGACTAGTTATAGGTCTAGCATATTAGTAAACATTTAACCACTTCTTTAGAGTTAATACATTTAAACGTTTAAAATTCCCATCTGTGGAAGGGTGGTGGGCAATTCACTGACACGCAAGACAGAAGGTTTTATTTGTAACGCCGCTCAGGTGCACTGATTTATTTTTACCCCCAGAGGGCGCTGTTGTCCGTGGCCTGAGTACCGGCAACGGAACACAGGACCACAGGAATACCAATACTGGTAAACAGTTAAAAGCTGGCACAATCACAGGTGCTCAAAATAATAATGAAAACAAAAGTCAAAATGAAAAGGGAAAATAAAACACAGTAATAAAACTACAAAATAAAAGTGCTGCTTACGCAGTGCCCCTACTGCCGCTAAGCCGGTCAGCTCGGGTTCTCTGTCCTACGTTGTTATGCACTATACACTGGGGTGGCCAAGGTTCCCCTATCACTACACACGTCCCCTCGGGTACATAACAACAGATTTTAATAAATGGTTTATTTATTGCTGGCTGTCTTCCTCAGCTGTGCTTGCCTGTTTTGGTCGCTCGCTCCAACCACTGGCCTTCTCAGCCATCGTCTCTGTGTGTTTCCAATCACGGCCACCCAAATACATAACCCAGCGCAGTACTTATGGGCCTGCAGTACCATGCATCGCCAGATAGTCAGCACAGATCTCCCCGTTACACGGCGGATTGGAAGAGTGGCTGCAATCGTTTACCAAGGGGTCATGAGGACCCGGTACAAGTGACGGAGCGATGTGATCTGTTCCTTCATTTATGGTTAAGGAATGACCCGGAAGGACCAGTATTGTGTTTATCGTACTGTGAGTATTTTGTTTGTTTGTCTCTAATTGTTACTTGTTATTATTATTAGTAGACGGTGTGACAGAAATATAATGAGTTTTGGTTGTTATTATTATTATTATTATTATTTGTTTATTTAGCAGACGCCTTTATCCAAGGCGACTTACAGAGACTAAGGTGTGTGAACCATCCATCAGCTGCAGAGTCACTTACAACTACGTCTCACCCGAAAGACGGAGCACAAGGAGGTTAAGTGACTTGCTCAGGGTCACACAGGGTGGGATTTGAACCGGGGACCTCCTGGTTACAAGCCCTTTTCTTTAACCACTGGACCACACAGCCTCCTATAAATCCCCCTCCCGACCTGTGAGGATGCTACAGCAAAGCAAAGGGCAGGCTTTGGACGGGCTGGCCTGACAGTTCTTTCCCAGGACAGGAAGTCGGTCAGTCTGGAAGAAGGCGAGACTCCGTTGCAGGAACATATTGACCTGGAAGGTAAACAATGTAGCAGCTGCAGACAGTAGAGACAGCTGCAATCGTTTACCAAGGGTCATCGCGTGTTAGCATAAAGGGACGGAGGATTGTAAATCTTTTCCTTCGCTTGGTTCAGAGAAGCACAGAACTGGAAGGACCAGGAGGTTCCCAAACACAATTATATTGAGAAAAAGTTTGTGGGTGTTTTTGTTTGTTTTGTCGTTGTTAGTAATTGTCTTTTGTTTTGTGAAGATCAATGACGGCTAACACGTCTCCAGAGCCATTGGGCCAGCACTACCGAACAACACTACACCACAATCACTGTTTAATTATTATCACCCACCCACGAGCACTACTGCACGCACCCAGGACTGGTGACCGTGTTAGTATATTGTGGGATGGATATTTGTGTTTATTGTTTGGGACTGTAACCCTGTTGTTATTTACTCCGTGCACTACATTGCTGTGTATTGCCGGGATTATTATTTGGTCACCAGACCTGGTTACAATTAAAAAACTGTTCCAAACTGGATTATAACTCTGTGTTTCATTACTGCACTGCATCACCCTGCACCTGCACGTACCACCCCACCACTTTGCCACGGGGGTGTCAGAACACGGGATTATGGATCAAGCAGCACTTGCAGTGTTGCTGGAAGCATTGGACAGCAGACGGGAGGCTACGGAGAGACAGAGGAGTGGTACACAGCGTTGCTGGAGAAAATGGCGATCCAGACCACAGTACCAACGGCACCTGTGATGATGGCCCCGAAGGCAAGGGCACTGAAAATGACAGCGGAGGACGACACCAAGGCTTACCTGGTTGCTTTCGAGCGACTGGCTACCACCGCGTCATGGCCCAGGATGTACTGGGCGAGCCAGCTGGGATCCTGCCTGATTGGGGAGGCTCAGGCAGCGTATCAGGCCATGACGGACACCGAAGCCGCCGACTACGACCCGGTAAAGTGAACCATCCTACGCCAGCTAAACATCACGGGGGAAACGCACAGGGTACGATTCCGGGAGTACCGAAGATCCCCAGATACAAGCCCCAGGGTGGCTCTGCAGCAGTTGTATGACCACATGGTGCATTGGTTAAGCCCCACCCAGAAAACGGGTCTGCATATGGGTGAAGCTATAGCAGTGGAGCAATTCTTCCATGTGGTCGGCACCGAAACGCAGGTATGGCTAGGAATGCAGCCGTCCTTCAGTCTCTAAGGGTAGCCTAGCTGACAGCTAACTTGAGAGTGTGCGTTTGCCAAAACAGAAACTCAATATTTGGGATTTTTAATGGGGAATGGAAGGGTTTGAACCATGGTCACCAAAATCCAGGCTTTGGTTGACGCAGCGATCCCCAAAACCAAGACTCAGATGAGATCACTACTGGGCTTAGCCGGTTATTACCACCTCTTTATCCCCGAGTATGCCACAGTGGTTAACCCTTTAGTTGACCTCACCAAGAAGAGTGCTCCAAATTTAATTATATGGTCAGCTGAGTGTCAGGGGGCGTTTGATACTATTAAGCATAGACTTTGCCAGGCCCCCATCTTATCACACCGGATTTGAAGAGATTCATCCTTCACACTGATGCGTCGGATGTGGGTTTGGGTGCTGTCTTGTCTCAAAAGGTAGATGGAGTAGACCACCCGATACTGTATCTCAGCAAAAAGATGCTACCTCGGGAGTGTAAACTACTCCGTAGTCGAAAAGGAGTGTTTGGCCATTAAATGGGCTTCTCACTCTTTACGATACTACCTGCTGGGACACTTATTTGATCTTGTCACAGACCACGCCCCAATCAAGTGGTTAAGCACAATGAAGGACAGCAATGCCCGGATAACTCTGTGACGACAGACACACAATGTGTTGCAATAAGCGCTACACCTGCTTAATTTGTACCTGAATTGCAGATGGCCTGGCCAGGTTACTTCTTTACTTCCTATGTTCTATAGTCTATGATTCTAACAAATTAGATATACTTTTGAATAACATCCATTGCTAAAAAAATATTTTATTTGAAATTCTCAGATATTTTAGTATATATTACAACGTGGTTAGCAGTAGTTATTTGACTATAAGAATGCCTTGCTTAATTTTTGCACTTGGAATTACTGCTATGCTTTTTGCAATGCTGTCCCTTTCGGCTTGCCTTAGTTTTTTTTTTTTTTTTTACAGGTCTCGTTTCCTGACTGGTAGCCGGGTAATTTAAAACATCTAGTGCTCACATGAAAAAAAGCAGTGAGGCTTTATGACTTTTAACTTTTTGGGAGAGAGAGCTAATAAATAGAGTGGTTGTAACCGCTATTCAAACCAGCCCTGGTGTCCTGCCTTTTCAGCTCCGCCGCTGGAAACCCAGAACACCGTCGCTAGATTGTTGTCAGAAGTGGAGGCGAGGCAGGTACCCCGACATGCACTTGGAAGCTGGGAGGAGAGTGTAGAAAGCATAAAACTACTCGCCCAAATAAGTGGCATAGCCAAAACTAGATTGGCCCAGCATCAATATTGAAGCGTTGGACGAAATTAGACTCACCCAAATTAATGGCATATGCGAACCAGATTCACCCAGCATCGATTTTGAAGCGTTGGACGAAACTAGACTCGCCCGGGCTAGCCCCGAAATTCAGTGAAAAATGTTGAAAAACGGGTTATGCTCGTCGTCTTTTTCCAGTTCTGGGCCCATCAGGATTCTCCCGGGTGAGAGCCGAAAAAAAGGAGTAAGTTCAGGATTCGCCCTGAAGCCCTTCGCAAAACTAGATTGGCCTGGGCAAAACTAGACCACCGGGTTTCACCCTTAATACACACACACACACACATATATATATTTATCACATGTAATTACAGTGAAATAAAAACAATGCAGAATGTTATGTCATTTTTATGTGTATTGTAGTTAATGGAATATCTGTTAATAAAGTATATTTAAAATAATGTTTATCTGTCTATCTTTCTATTTGCTTTTAGCTATGTATCTCTTTAGAAAGACATTCTTGGTTTTTAATGAGTGGATGCAAGCACTTTTAGAAATAGGATATAGTTTCCGGTAATGGAGTAGCCAGGCAGATGGGAAAACAGGCGGAGAAACAGTAATAGGACAAACAAAAGGATACACAGGTTGAAGATTTGTTGTTTTTGTTTTATAGCTGTGGAAAGTTTGAAATACATTTTGCTAATCTAGTACTTAAAAAAAAAAAAAAAAGTTATAGATAACAAACACAAAACTACAACAGAGCTGGTATTACTTTGTATGTTTCTACCTCTGCTAATAAAGTCTTCATTCCTCTCAAGCCGTACGTTTGGTGCTGGTTGTTATAAATTAAACATAGATTTACAGCCCTAATTATAGTTATAATGTGAATGGTATGATCTACATTGCAATAACATATTCAATACTGTAATAAAAAAAAAAATCACCTGCAACAAAGCTGGAATTGCATTGCTTCAAATCACCTGCAACAAAGCTGGAATTGCATTGCTTCAAATCACCTGCAACAAAGCTGGAATTGCATTGCTTCAAATCACCTGCAACAAAGCTGGAATTGCATTGCTTCGGTTAGCTGATGGAGATAGATTGGTATGTAAAATATTTGTTAGGGTTTCAGTTGACCGTCTATTAAAACAGTACCAGCATCTCAATTCAGTCTCGCTAAAAACTTACAACGTGGTTCCCCTGTCTACAAAAACACTCTTAGGGCAATTAAATAAATCATTTACTATCACCTGTCGAGCCATGGCAGAAAAAAAAAGTTGTTTCAATGGCAGATCTGGACTTAAGCCTCCTTCAGGGTAGTCTTAAAATGAAGACCTTAGTTAAGACCATGATTCCGTTAAGACTCGTTCGTGAGTCTGACTTATGACCAGTCTTAGACTTAAGCCAGCTTTGTGAATACGGCCCCTGGACCTGTGGCAGCAAA
This sequence comes from Huso huso, assembly GCA_036884735.1. Classification (NCBI taxonomy): domain Eukaryota; kingdom Metazoa; phylum Chordata; class Actinopteri; order Acipenseriformes; family Acipenseridae; genus Huso; species Huso huso. Next base: position 4,165 of record JAHFZB010000253.1, on the reverse strand, counting down.
CCCCTAGGGCTGCTGCTGAGCCTCTGAAATGGTGGTTTCACCGTTGCCTTCTGTGCATAAAGGCGGTCAAGCGGAATTGGCGGCGCCCCTCTGTGTCTGGCCGTCCCTATGGTGGGAGCCAACCTGCAGGCACTGTCGGCCGCTGAGTCTGGGGCTGCTGAGCCCTTGGACACCAAGGCGCCATTTGATTCCTGGCTTGAGGAGCCTTTCTGGGCAGCAAGCGCCTTCTGGGAGCTCAGCAAATGTTTGTCCAACGCTGGACTGAACGTATGGCCTGGTGTGACCGGGGCATCAAAAAGGAGGCCTTGTCCCATCAGGCACTGATGCCTGGGAGGCAAAGCTGCCATCGAGCAGCTAACAGTGCTGCGAGGCCTCAGCAGAGACTGTCCATTACATTTGGACAGCTGCAGCAGGTGGTCAGTGACCAGGTTCAGCTCCTTTAGCATCCTCTGGGGGCCTGTGATTCACGACAAGCTCTGCAGAAGCTTCAACTGCTAAGCCACCAGGATGCTCGTGTAGTTACCCAGCTGGGTAGCTAGAGTTTCTGCCAGTGAGCCTTTTAACATTGCCTCTGTGACCTTGCAATGTTTGTTAGGGCACGACACATCTTTGGAAGGGACTGCCAGATGTGTGCTTTGTACAAAGGGAAGCAATGGATGCTGTGACAGGAGGAAAGTGGCCAAGCCAAGCCCCAACTCCTCCGTGTCGTGGACCCGATATAACAGGTCATCCACGGTGGACAGGGGGCATTGAGGTCCTTCTAGAGGGAGTGGAGGGTCTGTCAAAAATGGAGCACTTTGGCTCAGACTCCTCAAGTCACGGCTTTTCCAGTGCTGTGGTGGCTCTTTACAATAAAGCCATGAGCTCTGCGGAGGGGGAGAGGCGCCAGTGGCTCGTCCTCCTCCAGCTCCTCAATTGAGGTTTCTCTAGCTCCCGGAGTCCCTGAGGCAGCCAGGGACATGGTCATCCTTCACCAACACTGCAAAGACACTTGCACCACAGGGGAGCAGTGGTGGGTTGCACTGGACACGCCTCAGCATCTGGCTCTGGGCTGAGATGGCTTCCCACATGATCCATCTGGATCTTAATGGCGGGTCTTTCGGAGTGGTGGCGGCTAGCCTTCCTATGCCTCGGGAGGGGCGGGGGTGGATGAGGTCAATGCCGAAGACCGCGAGGGGCTTCTGCCTTTACGTTTTTTCGACTGGAGCACTATCTGCCGACGGATGCATTGATGGCGTTATCCTCTGAAGGATAGGCTTCTCTGCAGAATGGAACCCATGCATCGTTGCAGCAAGACTCTAGTAATGCACGCGGTGTTAACACAAATACGGTGCACGGCACTGAACACGGGCACGGCTGCACATTGCAATACGGCAACTTATGCACGGTACAGTGTACTGCAGTGCACGGGGCGGTACGGAGGCGCGGTATGGTAAGGTCCGGTGCACGGTGCAGTATAGTGCACGGAGACACGGTGCAGTGCATGGTGTACTACAGTGCACGGTGCGGTATGGTGCACAGAGGCACGGTGCGGTGCATGTACGGTACGGTGTACAGAGGCACGGTGAGGTGCGGTGCACTGTGCGGTATGGTGTACAGAGGCACGGTACGCGGTGCATGTGTGGTATGGTGTACAGAGGCACGGTGCGGTGAGGTGCACTGTGCGGTACGGTGTACAGAGGCACGGTGAGGTGCGGTGCACTGTGCGGTACGGTGTACAGAGGCACGGTGCGGTGCGGTGCACTGCGGTATGGTGTACAGAGGCACGGTGTACAGAGGCACGTGCGGTGAGGTGCACTGTGCGGCACGGTGTACGGAAGCACGGTACGGTGCGGTGCACTGTGCGGTATGGTGTACAGAGGCACGGTACGGTGCTGTGCACTGTGCGGTATGGTGTACAGAGGCATGGTACGGTGCGGTGTACTGTGCGGTACGGTGTACAGAGGCATGGTGCGGTGCACTGTGCGATGCGGGTGTACAGAGGCGCGATGCGGTGCGGGTGCACTCAGCGGTATGGTGCACAGAGGCGCGGTGCGGTATGGTGCACAGAGGCGCGATGCGGTGCGGTATGGTGCACAGAGGCACGGTACGGTGCGGTGCACTGTGCGGTACGGTGTACAGAGGCACGGTACGGTGCGGTGCATGTGCGGTACGGTGCACAGAGGCACGGTACGGTGCGGTGCACTGTGCGGTATGGTGTAGAGGCACGGTGCGATGCGGTGCACTGTGTGGTATGGTGTACAGAGGCATGGTACGGTATGGTGCGATACGGTGCACAGAGGCGCGGTACGGTGCGGTGCACTGGGCGGTATGGTGCACAGAGGCACGGTACGGTGCGGTGCACTGTGCGTTATAGTGCTGAGGCACAGTACGGTGCGGTGCACTGTGCGGTATGGTGCACAGAGGCACGGTACGGTGCGGTGCACTGTGCAGTATGGTGCACAGAGGCACGGTACGGTGCGGTGCACTGTGCGGCTACGGTGTACAGAGCGCGGTGGTGCGGTGCACTGTGCGGCACGGTGTACAGAGGCACGGTGCGTTGCGGTGCGGTACGGTGTACAGAGGCACGGTGGTGCTGTGCACTGTGCGATACGGTGTACAGAGGCACGATGCGGTGCGGTGCACTGTGCGATGCGGTGTACAGAGGCGCGATGCGGTGCGGTATGGTGTACAGAGGCACGGTGCGGTGCGGTGCACTGTGCGGTATGGTGTACAGAGGCACGGTGCGGTGCGGTGCACTGTGCGGTACGGTGTACAGAGGCACGGTGCGGTGCGGTGCATGTGTGGTGTGGTGTACAGAAGCACGGTGAAGTGCGGTGCACTGTGCAGTATAATTGTACAGAGGCGATGCGGTGCGGTGCACTGTGTGGTATGGTGTACAGAGGCGATGCGGTGCGGTGCACTGTGCAGTATGTAATGTACAGAGGCACGGTACGGTGCGGTGCACTGTGCGGTACGGTGTACAGAGGCATGGTGCGGTGCATGGTGTACTACAGTGCACGGTGCGGTATGGTGTACAGAGGCACGGTATGGTTAAGGTGCACTGTGGTATTATAGTGTACAGAGGCACGATGCACGGCGGTTGCTGTGTATGGTGTACAGAGGCGCATGCGGTGCGGTGCACTGTGCGGCACGGTGTACAGAGGCGCGATTGTGGTGTACAGTGCACGGTGCGGTATGGTGTACAGAGGCACGGTACGGTGCGGTGCACTGGACGGTATGGTGCGCGGTTGGTACTGGCAGGGCCTAAGCAAACGCGGCGACCAAACAGCAACACAGGATGCAATGCAAGAACTTGAGAGCGCCTGCTTACAGATCTCTCCCACTGACAAGCCTTCACAACACTGTGCTGAAGCTGCCCGCTATCTGTGGAGCAACAGCCCGCAAGTTAGTCTGCGCAGCCCGAGAGCTAACACAGTGCCTGTCCAGGAGCGCTGGCACAGCACCGGGAAGAAAACCACAATACATATTTCAACGTATTTTAAATTCACAATATGCTTGTAAAAAACAAGACTAATAAAACTCCAGCCGGAGTTAAGGTAGAAAGAGAGAATAAATAATATTAATAATAATGTGTCCCTGATCTGCGGGTGCAGGAGCAGGCAAGCCTGCTGCTGCCGCTGGCCAGGAGGCCGCAAAAACAGACTCACAGTAAAAAACACAAATAAATTATCGAAACAAGTTTTTTCCTCAGTGGTTTATCCCAAGGGGAAAGAACAAGCAGAAATAAAGTAAGACAGGCTTATCAGACTGCTTCTTGAACCAGCGCATCAGCGTCTGGAGCAAATGACTGAGCTGTGGATATCTTGAGAATCGAGTGGAATTGAGAATTCCATTTTAATTTGTTGATATTCATGATGGAGAAAGCTCGACGCTTCTCAGGACACACTGTTTCAGCAGCATTTCTTCAAACACTCTCCAGCAGAAAATGGTTTTTAAGAAACACCTATTTTGTTTGCAAATCAACAGCATCAGTTATGCTACAAGCATTAGTAAATGTCGATTGCTGCTTTTCAGTGACTGTGTTAATTCAGAGTATTCATCTTCACGTAACTTTCCTGTATATTTATCATATTTCTTGCCATGGTTTGCTTCACCGTGTCTTTCAATGCTGTATTATTTCACAACACACACACACGTTGCTTACAAATTAAGCACACTGGCT
>JAHFZB010000252.1:0-83258 GCA_036884735.1 Huso huso | reverse complement strand
GGTTTTGAGAACCACAGAGTTTGTGTATGGTTATGAACTGTAAGCAGAGTATCAAGCGGTGGTGTGTATCCCATAGTAATTGTAGCTCATGAGTTGCCGCTGCTGTTACATTCTTAGCCTGGCATCGTAGTGAGAGGGTAGGGGAGATCTAGAATGGCCTTGCGTGATTATTTACCCTGTAAAAATGAAAATCCATTTCCTTTCTTTGAAAGCTGTGAAAGAATGGATTTTTTAGTCACGAATACGTGCCCGATGCTCAGTGTCTGAACTCATTGGAGAAGTAGATTGAGGACTCGCTAGGTTTTGCTTTTGTTAGTTGGAGCACCAAGTTATTTGAATACACTTTGTTGACTGAGTCCTCAACCACATCTCCAAGTCACCAATGTAACTAACTGATTGTTTTATTCTACTTAGGTGCCTTTCAGTGCTTTTTACAAATTGTGATGCTGACTAGGAACGATGGTGTCTAATTTGTGTAGCTGATAACCACATGCTCTGTTTTTATGGGAAGCCCTGGAAAAAGGATCCATTTGATATATTCTATTTTTTGTAAATGTGAAAAGCTTATTTTATCTTAATAAAAACATTGAACTCATCTTTGTTGCTCTCTGCTTTTCTTGTGTTGTTAAACCAAACAAATGGGCAAATATTACATTTTTGTTGCTCTTGTTTATAGATCTGGTATAGTCGGATTACTGCATTGGCAAGTTTTTAACCTTTTCTAAAACTGCACACCTCAGTCTGAGGTTTCAGCTCAAGTAACCCTTTACATTTTTTTTTTTACTGAATGGTACCAAGTTGCAATAAAAGGCAGAATAATCCGATTAATATTTTTTTTCCCATTTATTTAATATATGATTTGGGACTGCTGGTTTTAGGACAGAATACCTTTTAAAACTTTTAATTACACATCTTTTTGGATTCACAGAATCAAAAATGCAATATTTGGGAATCCTTCGAAAAACACATTTGGCAATATTATTTTAGTCTGTATTGGAAATATTTATCATTTTAGTCTTCTCAGTAATTACATGCCATTTAAAATGTTTACAACATCAAAAAACATTAACCTCAATGTTAACGGCAACATAAAATGATCCAAATGGATTCGGTATAACTTTCTGTCGCTTTTGCTCGTTTTTGTAGACCTTTTGTGTTTTCTTCCGTCTTTTTTCCTTTGCAAGTAAGAAACGTATCCATTTTTGACTTGAGATATGATACACGATTAAACCAGCTATTGTTGTTGTTAAAAGGCAGCCGCGCCTGAGTAATATCACAGTGAAACACGCTCAATTGAAATCACGACACGTACAGGTAGATGATAATTTTGAAACTATAGCCAGACTGTAAACTTGAGCTGCTAAACAAAAATAAAATATTTAGGCACAGTGGTTTAGAGATAATACTGTTCAAAATTAATTTGATCATTATTTTCTTTTTACTTTATTTCATCCTACATACATACAAATTAGACACGTACCCCGGTAGATAACCCCTGCACTAGCATATCCAGGCTACTACTGTTGAAGAATTATTTGATTTGGTTTCATATTATCTCAGAGGAGAAAACAGCTATACTGGTACTATAGAATTGTTTATTTTATGCTTCCAATGACAACAGAAAATATAAAACAGAGCTTACTATTCTCAATGCTTAGTTTTCAACTGAATTATAAAAAGGCTATACCATTTCATAATGCTTTTCATTGTATTGAGAACAACAATAGTGTAGAAATGGGATCCACTGAAATACAGATTTTTTGTAGTCAAACTAAGCCCTATTAGAAGCAGGTAAAAAATAATGTACAGGGGCACCTTCTGTAATGCCAGCAGCTAAACAAACTCAGTGTTTTTTTAAAAAATAATAATTGCACCATTACACATGCTATTTTGGACTTGTTCTAAATCATTTAAATTACAATTTTCTATGTAGGAAGTGGTAATGATGATATCATAAATCGAAGCTATTCCATCAGTGCACCTTAACCAATCACCTGATTGTTCATTGGCCAGATTAACAAAAAATAACAGCACATTCCCTTAGATTCCAAGGGAGTAAATTGCCAACAAACTGCAGTGGTTTACTATAGGTTAATACTTAAAACTCAAATAAATACCTCAATGTTTATAATCTTTATACTAACTGTAGTTTTACTGTCCTGAACCAAAGGAAATGACTGGATTATATCTGATTGGTCCAATTTAGAATGTGTACAATTCCATTTTTTTTTTGTTGTTGTATAGTTCAAAAGTGTACTAAAACATGCTTTTGACCCAGATGACTCTCCGCTGAGTATCCTGAGACTGAACTCCTGCAAGGTCGTCAAGGCTGTGAGCCATCTTTATTTTTGCTGCATTAAGACAACGACAATTAACTCCTGATGGGGAAAGCAAAAATATTCAAGTTGACACACCTCTTTAAAAATGTACTGGTAGAAACAAAAAAAAGAGTTAAATACTTGTTTCTGCTTTGTCTTTACAAACGTTACACTTAAAATCGTCCAGCAGAGTACCCTCCCTCTCTTTGGCCCCTGGATCTAGATGATATTCTTACCTTTGGATGCCTACCAAAACCGAATGACTGCTTCTGGAAGTAAGTCTAGGTTACATCATTACAATACAATAATACATTACTGGTAAGTTAAACTCAAGAAGAAACAACAGTGGTTTGGACAAATTAAATCAACTATACAAATACCACCCCCACCAAAAAAAGAATATAAAAGGGTAAGATAATCCACCTCCGAATCTACGGTGTTCATCAGTATACAGTCAAAACCAATGTTTGTGTGTATTTTCCACATTGTATTCTTTTCACCGCTGAGATGATCACTTTGTCGAACATTGAAAGGCAGTAATAAGCAGGCTACTCTGTAAACAGAGCAGTACCGCTAGGTCCGTTCCATTGTGAATTGCTGCTGAAAGGCAGTTCAGGTTGGTGTTTTATACTTTCGAGATAATGCAGTCCAGATGTTCTGCAGAAAATAAACAAAGGCTCACAAACCAAACAACTGTTTAAAAAACACAAGTGTGTCTCAATCGGCTCCATTCTGACCCTTGCCTGGTTTATTGCGCCATAAATCAAGCCAATAGCAGGAAATTTAAAAATATACATCATTTATCTTCCCTTATGACCTCATTTTATTATTGGATATAAATATGGATATGCTGGTTTAATGATAGGCTCCAAATTTTGTTATTGCTAAGTTGCCAACTTTAAGTGTTTTGTTTGAGCTCTTTTACACCCAAGCTACAAAACATCCATTTCTGTTTGTTATTGAAGGCAGACTTAAGGGGCCCTCACAACACCGAAAGCTTCATGACTGCAACACCCCTCTCGTGTTGATTATTATGCGACACTGCTTGTCTTTTTTGTAGCATGCAGATTATTTAAAAGAAAACGTTAACTTCACGGTGTGGGGGTCAAAAGAATAACCAAGGATCCCTGAGTGCCCACTTGGTGGTGTGCAGATTTGTGTACTAGCTGTGCTAAGCTTGTACCTTTTAGCTGGGAAAACGCTTACTTATCCTGGCTTTCCTGCACACATAGGGACCATGAAGCGAGAAGTGGGGGGTGGGCCCACCAGCAACTTTTTTCTCGTTAACTTTATTTGATGAATGAGCATTTGCACTGCATGCAAGAAAGTCATGAATCAACTGTTTCAACCAATTAGTATTGCCGTGTGTGGTGTTGCATTTAATGTTTCAACCAATTAGCACAAAGCATTGCTATGCGAGGGCAGGCATTCATCGCTCAACCTATCACTATAGTATCAGCACCAAGAACTGTCATGCGAGAGACAGCGTAAACTTTACAAATGTGTCCTGACCTAGCAGCTGGTTTCGCTATGATAACTGTGCTTAACAATTAAAAACATTAAAAATAAATCTCTGTAACCCAGAACCACATTTAAAACATTCAAGAATAAAGGATATTTAACTGTTAACATATGTCTCCATTCTTCTGACCCTTGCCTGGTTTATTGCGCCATAAATCAAGCCAATAGCAGGAAATTTAAAAAAATATACATCATTTATCTTCCTCATGACCTCATTTTATTATTGGCTCCAAAACACACTTAACAAAGTGACTATATTTCAAATGGGTTCTGTTTTCAATCTTGAGAGAACAAATATGGATATGTTGGTTTAATGATAGGCTCCAAATTTTGTTATTGCTAAGTTGCCAACTTTTTAAGTGTTTTGTTTGAGCTTTACACCCCCAAGCTACAAAACATCCATTTCTCTGTTTGTTATTGAAGGCAGACTTAAGGGGCCCTCAACACCGAAAGTTTATGACTGCAACACCTCTCGTGTTGATTATGCTACACTGCTTGTCTTTTTTGTAGCATGCAGATTATTTAAAGAAAACGTTAACTTCACGGTGGGGTCAAAAGAATAAACTGTAAGATCCTGAGTGGCCCACTTAATGGTGGTGTGCAGATTTGTGTACTAGCTGTGCTAAGCTTTGCAATTTTAGCTGGGAAACGCTTACTTATCCTGGCTTTCCTGCACATTACAGGGACCAAGGAGAAGTGGGGTGGCCCCCACCAGCAACTTTTTCTCGTTAACTTTATTTGATGAATGAGCATTTGCACTGCATGCAAGAAAGTCATGAATCAACTGTTTCAACCAATTAGTATTGCCGTGTGTGGGTGCTGCATTTAATGTTTCAACCAATTAGCACAAAGCATTGCTATGCGAGGGCAGGCATTCATCGCCTAACCTATCACTATAGTATCAGCACCAAGAACTGTCATGCGAGAGACAGCGAACTTTACAAATGTGTCCTGACCTAGCAGCTGGTTTCGCTAATGATAACTGTGCTTAACAATTAAAAAACATTAAAAATAAATCTCTGTAACCTCCAGAACCACATTTAAAACATTCAAGAATAAAGGATATTTAACTGTTAACATATGTCAACATATTTCTAGCAAACAAACCATAACCTTCCTATGCTTCTTTTACTAGTAGTAATCCATTCCGTATGCCACTTATTTTAATTTAACCAAATAAATCAGAATTTAACAATGTATTTTCGTATGGGCTGTCTTCTGTCATATTCTTTTATATTCACTATGCCCGCTTTGTAACTGTTACTGCAACAGCCCAGGCCAGGGAGGCATCATTTCAAGTAATAGGCTTTTCTACTAGTAGGCCTACTGTATTTGGAATTTGTGATTTTTTTTAAAATTTTTTATGAATGGCTTCAAGTAGAAAGACATTATATGTTTTTGGAAGAGATGTTCAAGGTAAGTTACGCCTGTTTTAATGGATACATAACTGTTTTTGCCACATCATTACAAACTCCCCTTTTCTTTTTCTTCTTCTTCTTCTTCTTCTTCTTCTTCTTCTTCTTACATTATTATTATTATTATTATTATTATTATTATTATTATTATTATTATGTTTCTTAGCAGACACTTTATCCAGGGCGCACTTACAATTGTTACAAGATATCACATTATTTTTACATACAATTACCCATTTATGCAGTTGGGTTTTTAATACAATCTAGGTAAACCTCCGGTCAAGAGTCCAGAGCCCAACCACAACTCCACACTGTTGGCCTGATGCCTTTTAGCCCAGTAGTAAATCACTTTCCATTGACCATTGTTGATTGTAAATATTTTGATTTGAAAGTATTGTAATTGACCGCAGGGGAATGGGGGTTTTCCGAATACGGTTTTTGCATTGTTGATTAATACTGTAACAATCATCACAGACTGAATGTGTCCTAACTGAGCCCCCTAATTAAACTACTGTATATTACTGTTAAGAGATAAAACAATTCAAATAAAACAAAATCAAACTAATCATTTTACAGCGATATTGACTTCAATCTTTTTTCACTCTAAAGAATTACTTACAGAAAAAGCAACGCGTTGACTAACTAGCTCATGGCTCTAACAGGTGTATTGCTCTGTATCAATGGATCGCAATTTAAACAGCCCCATTAAAATGCAAAACACATCAGCTAATTAATACTTCAAGTTGTTTTTTAATTCTACATTTTTGCTATTTGTTAAGTTTTAAGTCGTATATCCCACAGAATATCTGTATTTTACGAAATCAGCGGTGTGTACTGTAGTGGCTACATCCTCCCACAGTGAGAGGAGAAAACTAACAGTTTTCATTAAGGAATGTAGAGCTACAAAATATTTGAGCTTGAATTAATCCAGCCCATGGTTTAACGATGCTAATTACAGCTTTAAAGACAGGTAGAGAGAACAGAAATAAATGACAAAATCAACCAAATGAAGAAAAAATCACAAAACATTTCCATCTGAATATCCTCCTGATAAGACAACCCTATATTAATAAGTCACAGTTGCTAATAAATTGCTTTCTTACTAGTCTTTAAACAAAAACACGCAAGTTATCAAAAGTGCCCAGCCATTTAAAGTAGAGATATCAAAAAACACAAACCAAGTTTCAAGAAACCATTGGGGCAACCCACCCAGCATCAAGCAAATAGGCACAACTGTAAAACCAATGGGGGGACCAAGGTTGCCCCAATTGTTTCTTCTAACTTGTATAAAAACACAAGCTAACTAGTCATACTTTCACTCTAACTACATAACCGTTATGCTACACAGATTCACATCTAACCTTTCAACCGACTAGGCTACTATTTACATTTTCACCTCATCCAAACGGCAATACATTACCTCAATATAGGTTGAAAATTTTTGCTATTCACGAACCCCGGTGTGTGTTATTATCCATTAAGTGAAAAAGAAGTAATATCTGAAACAAAACACATTGAAATGGAGAAAACAGCAAGTTATCAAAAAGTCCCAGTTATTTAGTGAGATATCGAAACACGCCAAGTTTCAAGAAACCATTGGGGACAACCTTGTCCAGCACAGTAAATGGGGGCCAAGGTTGTCTCCAATGGTTTCTTGAAACTTTGCTTGTGTTTTGATATCTCCACTTTGATGTATGCGAAAGGATAGAGCCAATATAATGATGTGCTAAAGGGATTTTAAAATTAAGTAGAGTGATCTGGAAGCAAAGTGGGCTTGTTTTTGCACACTAATACTACTTAGAAAAACTGCTGTAAGATGTTTGAAAAGCTTGGTGCCATCAAGACTGAAAAATTGAAAATATGCAAAAGTAGATGTTGATAATTAATGGTTTCAATTACAAAGCTGGCAAACTTCAATGTTTCACTACTGTAGCCAAAATCATTTGGAACATACATTGAATCCGCCATACAATTAAATATAGTGCTACAATATTTAATTGAGTTAACATTGTGATGAAACCTAAGGAAAATGTTTAGTTGGGATTGAGATGTTTAAGAATTAAATCCAATACTGCTGTTTTGAGGGGTGTAAATATAATGCGATGCCATTAATTTGTGATGCATATTCCAGCAGGCCAGAAACCTATAAAAATCTCCAAAAAAACCAATATATATTTACTAAAAACTGTATACCCCTTTTTTCATAATGCAATTGCCTAAGTGTAAACAAATTTCACCTAAACGTCAATTAGGCAACATAATCATATATATATTATTTACAAAAGTATGTTGTTTTGTTGTACACTCCACAAATGCACCTATGAGTTTATATTTTTTGGTATGCACAGGCTTATATACTGTACAGTGTACTTTTAAATAAGCTATTTTTGGAGTGGCTGTCAGGTAGGCATAGTTGAAAAGCACATTCCAAAAACAAACCATCCTTCATGTTGTCAGGTCATGGAAGAAAGACAGAATCCATGAACATACAATTTCAGGTTCTCCTGCACTTTTCAGCACCAGTTTTAAACACTATACAAAAGAGTCAATTACATTGCTTATTACATTGCTCTTTGTGTGCATTACTTAATTTATAATGCAGGCTCAATCTTAGACAAAGTCTTCAGTATTTATTTTAGTAACGCTTTTTTTCGCTGTGGGTTTAAATGTTTGAATTAGCATGTTACCAAATAAAGATGTTCTGAAAAACGAAGAATAATACTGAGGTACAGTGTGCCTTTATAAATACAATCAATATCAGAAACATATGTAGAGGATCTGTTTTGTATTCAAGACAGCTACATGTTTGTGATAAATAACCTCAAACTAAAATTGGAAACATGTGCCACTGAAAAGGATGTGAGTGAATGGATCAGGGGTGGCCAAACTTCCTGACCTTAGGAGCCGCGATACAAAAAATGTCCATGAGCCGCAAAGACACATACTGTTAAACATTAAATATTTGTATTTTTTTATTGTACTGTAGATCTATATAGTGTTTGAACTTTAAATGTAACACTATGGTGCTTTTCCATGATTTCTATGTATTACGACTTTAAATAAAACATATATTATGAAGCAAAATACAATAACTGACCTGGTTTCACCCAAAACATAAAAATACATTTTTAAGGATTCTTTTTGACAAGCTCTTCCCTTAAAGATCTGAATGCTGAATTTATTTTTAGATTTTTGAAAGGGATTACAGTACCTGCTCATGACGCAGACATATGATATGCCACGAGAGATATTCCATGCCATACAAAACTCGCTTTCCAGTTGTTAAATCAGCTTTATTGAACGTAAAAGATGCACCTGCTGACTACTGAGGCATGCTTTTAAAGAGGCCAGCTTGTTTCTCCTTGTCTGATCCAGGAGGATATTCAGATGAAAATGTGTTGTGATTTGTTTCATAATGACGCTTTGAGGCTGCTCACTTGTACAGACTACAGTGTGTAAGCTATTTGTTGCAGATGAGACACAGGTTTACCACTGTTTTCAGTGAAAGCAAACTCTTTCTCCCAGTCTGATTTATAGCCTCATACTTTCGTTTATTACTCGTGGAGGGTTTGCTCAATGCCATTGGGCTCTATGTATCATTGATTTTTCCTTCGTATCTTTCCTTTTTGTGGGTTTTTGTGACTTCGTAGACCTACCCGCGATGTATTAAAGTCATTTTCATCCCTGCTGCGGTAGTTTAGTTACGACTGTTTGTTTCAAACTATTTTCATATGCAAATGTACGAATCGTATTATAATATCGAAGTTTCGTGCTTACACTTGATGTATTATCATGTTTTCCTGATTTACGACTTTGGTTTGTAATGTTATTTTACACATGCCTCTCACTGGTGTAGATTCAACTAGCTGTTCGTATGTGAAACTTCCTGTTTAAACGTTTACAGGCTTTTAGTTACTTTAAAATAAAGCACCTTAAAATATAAAATAAACCAATTTTTGTTTGGATTTATTAATAGTCTATATTAAATAACAATGGCATAATGCTACCCTTAACAAGAACCTTGGAAATATAACAGACACTTAGATAATCCCTTTGTCACGGATAGGCTTGGGTGGTGACGCCAGACCAGGAAGAGACACAGTATCTGGAGTGTAGCGCTGATGCTCAGATTTATTATAAATAATAAGAATAAACAAACACTAGACAGAACACAGAACAAAACACATTAACAAAATAACCGACACAAGGGCCAAAACAAAAGGACTGTACAAAACACTCAAGGAGTAAATAACACAGGACAAACGACACAGCACAGAACACGAAAAAAACTTACCACATACCTCTAACACCAATATTACCTCTAACACACTAACCCTTTCACCACCCGTGATCATCTTATTTATACACCTGTGGCTGGAACCATAATTCATTATTTAAACATGTATTCAATTGACGGCTCCAGCCACATTCCCATGTGTGTAACTTGCTGACATTCACTCTTGAGTTCCTAGGAGTAAAAGGCAATTGGCTTTGAAGGACACGCACTAAACTTCAGTTCTCCTGGGCTGTTGTGGATAATTGCTGTGGTGAGTTAATGTATCTGGACATTCTCTAGTACATTGGTGGCCATCCCAATTTGAAATCCCACCACATGTGAAATGGAGAAATATTCATCAGATTATTTCAGTTCACTTGTAATTGTTTGGTCTAGCAGCCTGTAGTTTTCAGTCCTATATCAACCCATGTGTGCTCTGCATGTGCGTGACACCCAAAGCAACCCAATTACAGAAAACAACTGCAGGGATTCATTTAGCAAAGATGCCTCTGGAAAGAGTGACCAAAATACAGGAACCAGTCCAGCTAGCCCCTGGCATCGCTTTACACGAAGGATTTGATTATTACCTGTCTGGCAAATTAATAAAAAGAATATTCTAAGTGAATGTGATCTGAAATTTAAAAAGGTAAACATTTTATTTCAAATTGAATCCATCATGATTAAGAAATATAATGACTGACTGAAGTTGCAGACAAATCGTGGTGTCCTTTTGAGAGAAATCCACAGATCCAAAAGTATTTTTATCCCATTCAACATTAATTGTAGAGAGAAATGACAGACAAATTGGTTTATGGTCAAAAAAAACACTTTTATGACAGGAACGATAGAAAGGCATACCCCAATACAATCTTATAGACACTGTTTACAGGCGACTTGCCTTCAAGTACAAGTCTCCATCTGAATCAATGAACTATATGTTTGCATTAGAACACAGATATCTGTGGGTTCAATTCAAGGACATGAACAGAACAAGTATAACAGGAAAAACACATACATTTATCCCATCTTCTTGTTCAATATTCAATTGCTGAGGCAACCACCCTCACACCTTTAGCACACCTGTTCAGGGAGGAATCGGCCCAAAGCTATAGAACATTCTATGACATTTAACCTCTTTTACTTAAATCAACAAATTTGACATAACATCCTACTTTCGTTGCATGAAAAGTTGGTTCAAACTAGTTTGCTCTTTGTGGCTGTCTCTGTTCACACCTTATCCACACATACAAACTTCTTTCCATCTCTCTTTGTATCTCAACCAGACACCTGTTAATGCCCAGACATTTTTATTGTGACTTGAGTCTGTGACAGGATGCAGTCTGGTTTGCTTCTGTAAAGAAAGCCACA
Organism: Huso huso; assembly: GCA_036884735.1. NCBI lineage: Eukaryota > Metazoa > Chordata > Actinopteri > Acipenseriformes > Acipenseridae > Huso > Huso huso. The sequence continues at coordinate 72,360 of JAHFZB010000252.1, read as the reverse complement.
ATGTATTCCTTCTGAATTGTTGCTTTGGGAGCAACATGTTTAGCACATATTTACCACATGGGCATTGGTTTCATAAGAGCACATACTTTGTGCATCATATCAATACGGACACATAGCCACCCTACCGGAAGTCTTTTTTGGCTCAACACCTAGACTTCTTTTCATCATCACAGCTGCACACCACCTTGATCTTTCATGTCTCACTTCTTTTGAGCAAGAAGAGTTAACATAAAAAAGCAGTCTGCTAAAGCCAGATGTTTCGTAAATCTGGCAGCCCACTCCCTCTCCCCTGGCCATACCACAGTGTACCATGTTTTCCAACTTTCACATTTTTAGAAATAAACGACTAGCCAGGGAGGAAGGGAGGGGGACCAAAAATACCATGCTTAAACGCAATTACCTAATAACTGCAACACAGGTCAGGACCCCTTTGCCATCCTTAATTATATAAAGAAATAAACTGATCAATTAAGAAAATATAGCATTAAGAAAGAAGCAGTAACAATGCATTCTGTTAAAAATCTAGCAGCCATACTGTATCTTGTTAGTTGTCTGAGTCAGTCATCAGTACCTGCTGAAATTGTTGTTTATTTCAATTTACCACATATTGTACTTTCCGGTTGTTTTTTGGCTATAATTTTACCTTCATTCACTTGCTCTAATCCAACTACAAGTTCACTTTCGGGTAGTTCCATGTATGCAGTCCGGCAGGATCGATGTCCTGCAAACGCTGTTCACAGCACAAAGTCAAACAGCAAGCAATTTGTATATCTTGCGCTGTGTATAGTGTGGCTCGGCTCGGCTCAGCTCCGCTTCTGGCATCCTCTAGCATGACTAACTCCCTGTGGCGGAGTGTCCCGCCCCTTTGTTTATTATTTGTATTTTGTATTACATGGTTGGGCGAGCAAGACGCTGTCCGCCAGGTTATTGTTTTGATTTTAAAGACCTCATGAGGATGCGTGACTGATCAGCTACTGATTGTTTAACTAGCTGACAGTCACGCATCCTTATTAAAACTGACTGTGGCCGAGAGGTAATAAGATAATAAATAGCTAGTTAACCCCTCGGCCAGAATATAAAAGCCTGCAGTTTTCCTTGTTCGGAAAGAGAGTGTCTAGGAGTAGAGAACGGAGCGAGGAGATAAATTAAACTGAAAATATAACAATATGCTAAGCATGCTGGCTTAAAAAACAGTCCAATACTTATTTGTTATTTGTTTGGCCAAAGTGTTTTGTTTTGTTTAAATCTTATTGTTTATATTGTTTAATAAAGCACTGAGCGCCACTGCGCCTCAGTTTCATCCGCCATTCATTGTTTTGAGTCTCCACCCCATAAATCAGTCCTGCATCTATCCTTAGGCACAGGTGCAGCTAATCTAACAATGACTCAAGGAAATGGCATCTATAGCACAGGTGCGGTTTTCCTCTACTAAGATGGCCACCACAATCGGACACTAGACTTAGGTCCACGACATCTTGGTAAGGAACAGGAGTTAGTAAACGAGCGCCACCACCTGTCGGGAGGCCTAACTCCACCAATAAACGGGGAGAATACTTTACCCCTGCCACAGGTCTCAATTTAGAATTAAATAAATTAAAAAATACTGACACTGCAAAATAAAAAACATTCCTGATACAATGGATATAAAAAAATGTGTTTCTGTCAATTTATTTTAGATGTGTGCTATATTATTCCTGGTGACTCCATAATTTAGAGAAGAATCAATGAAAATAATGAATACATTTGTGTATTTGCCTAGAAAAGCTTTTACATTATATAAAACAGTTCAAAAGTGGGGTGATTTGTCACACACGCCAATCTCCCACACTCCCCTGGGTCTGTAGAAGCTGATTCATCATTTGATTAATACACACTGCTTCCATTGCTGCACTGTGTGCGGAACAGGCAGATAGTTGAATTGGAAATTATGATAAAGATCCTGGTGCAATATAATAATATGCAAACAAACAATTTATTTCTTAGCAGACGCCCTTATACAGGGTGACTTACAGTCGTAAACAAAAATACATTTCAAGAATCACAGTACAAGTAATAATACAATTAACAGCAAGATAAATACAATGACTTTGGTTCTAGCAAGTACAAGTATGACAAAATACAAGTCAATAACGGAGCAGATAACAGTGTCAGTGATAGTTACATCAGGATATAATTAAATACAAAATACTACAGATTAAATAACACTTGACATATTACAGTACTCTAAAGTACAGGATTAAATGCAGTAAAATAGGGGGCAGATAAGAGCAAGTAAAGCATTTTGGGAAGAGTGATAAAGTGTCCAGAGGGAAAAGAGGAGTTCTACAGGTGCTGTCTGGAAGAGGTGAGTCTTGAGGAGGCGCGGAAGGTGGTCAGGGACTGGGCAGTCCTGACATCTGTAGGAAGGTCATTCCACCACTGCGGGGCGAGAGTGGAGAAGGAGCGGGCTCTGGAGGCAGGGGAGCGTAGAGGAGGTAGAGCCAGTCTTCTAGTACAGGAGGAGAGTTTAGAGAGTTTGCAGATATCTGAGATTTTAGAAGAGAAGAAAGGCAAAGTCATCAGAGGAGATAGAGGAGGAGGGGGGAGGGTTGAGGAGGGAGGAGAAGGTAGAGAATAGTTTACGTGGCTTGTTAGTGGAGGCTTGGATTATAGATTGGAAATAAGAACATTTAGCAGAGGAGAGAGTAGAGGAGAAGGAGGAGAGGAGAGACCGGATGTCACTGACTGTGACCAAAAATTGGGTCACAGTCGGAAGTATATACCAGCCTTAACCGCTTTGGAGTTTTGTTTGTTTTAATTATATTTCTTTAAGCACACACTTTGGACTGGTGACGGTGTTTGTATCTTGTGTGTGTGTTTGTACTGGACTATTGTTTATTATTGTTTATGGACTGCAACCCATAATTATTCCCCGCGCAATACACATCACTTTGTATTGCCAGTCCTCCTATTATTTACTGTTGTCATCAGACCATTTGGATTACAAATAAAACAGAAACCATTTCACCTGTACTTTGTTGTCTGTCTTTTCTTGTTGGATTACTGCTCCTGCACTTCACCTGCTCTACTAATTACCACACGTGGTGTCAGAAAAGGATGGACTGCACAACACTATCTGGGCTGCTAGGAGAGCTGGACAGCAGACAGAAGAAATTACAGAGAGAAGGAGAGAGGAATGGTACAGCGCTAATAGAGAGGATTATCTGGCACGCAGCCCGCAGTACCAACGGCACCTGTGATGACGGCCCCAAAGGCAAGGCCACAGAAAATGATGGGAGGGTGACCCGAGGCTTACCTGGTTATGCGCTCGAGCGGCTGATACCACTGCGTCATGGCCCAAGCAATTCTGGGCAAGCCAGCTGGGACCCTGCCATCCTGCGTCGGCTTACAGGTGTGGATATGGCGCCACAACCCCGCACAGCCCCAGTTACACTGGCTGAGGATTTCGAGGACTCCCTGGTCTCAACGAACACCAGCCTGCTCACAGCTCCCGTCCCACCGGAGCAGCCGTACACCACCCCCTCTCTGCTCCACCCCACAACACCGGACCGGGACCGAGACCTTCTAAATCTCTGGCCCCAATGGGCAACCTTGCATCCTCTCCATGGAGGTCAGTTTGGCCCTCAGCTGGGGTAGAGTTGCTGCCCCAGCCCCGTTGCATACCAGCAAAGGGACAGATATGTAACCAAGGCTGTGTGGTCCAGTGGAAGGATGCTGTGTAGTCCAGTGGTTAAAGAAAAGGTCTTGTAACCAGGAGGTCCCCTCGGTTCAAATCCCACCTCAGCCACTGACTCATAGTGTGACCCTGAGCAAGTCACTTAACCTCCTTGTGCTCCGCCTTTCGGATAAGACGTAATTGTAAGTGACTCTGCAGCTGATGCATAGTTCACACACCCTAGTCTGTAAGTTGCCTTGGATAAAGGCGCCTGCTAAATAAACAAATAATAATACCCTCCTTACCCCCTGCCTGTTTTACATGCAATCAACAGGGACACCAGTCCAGGTAATGCCCATCGGCAATGGAGTGTGAAGTGGCAACATGTAAATGGACATCAGAAGCTGGTAAGCAAGGGGAAAATGGTCGGAGGGGCCTTGTATTGTAAATGCGTTAGGTAAAGGTGAAAACCCACACATTAGTGGACACCGGTGTGAGCAGACCTTAGTTAAGGCAGCTCTCTTGGGTGGTAAATTATAAAGAATTGGTCAAATTAATAGCAGACTCGACCACACACGTAAATGTGGCAGAAAAGCAAGAAAAAGGAAATAATTGGTGATATTTTTCCTTTAAACTGAAACGCTTTCCCCTCTTTATCCCCAGAAAACTAATAAAGAGAGACGGATTAGAAAGTGGAAGGAGCATTAATGAGATGAGGCTGGGGTCTGGGTGGGAGAATGCATGGAAGGTAACAAATGCTAATCAAAAGAGTCGGTACGCAGTGTGACTGCGAGGGGCAAGGTTACTGGGCCATCTAGGGCAGATCCTACTCCAGCCCCTCTCAATGTACCGGATATGTGGTATTCAAGCGCGGACATAGTGTGGGACAACACAACGACCCCCTCACTAGTACACACTTGGGACAGGTCCAGTCTGTTGAAGGTAAGGATGTTGACGGGTGCTGGGGCTAGTATTTCCACATTTCATTATCAAGGGCAATTACTGTATAGGGTAAACCTAGCCGCAGTCACAGGACAGCCTGTAACAATTATTGGTTCCCCGCCTTGTCGGACAGAGGTCATGAGGTTGGCGATGATATCCCTTTATGGGCACCTCGGGCTGACAAGACAAGGGAGTGAATATTGGCTCGATTTTATTGGGTAGGACTTCATAAAGATATGTCAATATATGTAGCCATTCAATAAACTGCTGCTACATTAAACCTCTTGTTTTCTGATTGTATTGTTCATTGTAATTCCTCAATCTTATCAAACTTTTTTCAAAATTAGTAAATTGAACTAATCAAATGCAACTTTGCATAAAATTATAGTTAAGCTACTGTTCCTACATTTTCATAAAGTATCAGCACAGCCCTATGTATTTACAGTTTGCTAATGGTTTATGAATGCATATCACTCTAATGTAGTTATAAAATAATTAAACTTTTCTGGAATATGGAGTTGCAATTAGCATTTTTTTTTGCTAATATGCAACTCCATATACAACTCACAAGCGCTTTTGGTTTAAATAAAAGTATGCCAGTTTGCTTCAAGTGAAATAGTTTCAAATTCAAGAAATTGCCTCAAGTGCTTAATAATTTAATGAGTGAGGGACATACCTTATTATGGACAGATCCACTAGAAAAAAAGCTTTTGTACATTAATTGATATTAGACATTTGTAAGTGCAGCGATATGAAGTATGCCTGCAATAAAATCGCCAGCTGCGAGACTTTATTGCATATGAAACAGCACCTCCACTTTCTTTACATGATTTTCAAAGTACTACATTATCATTAAGCCTTATCCCTATTGTATGATACGATATGCACAAGATTAATTGATTCAAACTCCATGCATTTCATCTGGAGGTAAATGGGGCTTAACCTCCTGTGAGATGAAAGGGGAATGTTTGTAAATTGGAGGAATGTCACATAGAGGTGTTACAGAAATTAGTGTTAAAGGAAGGGGTTGGTTTGGTTCTAGTAAGATTGATAATGTTTTTATACCAAGTGCCACAAATGCAGATGTAGCTCTTGTACAGGGTACATATTAAAAACCCAGCTACAAGCCAATTGACTCCCACACCGCGCATTACACCCCTGAATTTTATTTTGTATCATAGCAAGTTAATCCACAGGGCTGATAACTTGATGTATATGAAAACTGATACTGTGGAATCCCTTTAACTTCACTTGTCACATTATTATCTTTAGAGGCAACTCCATCAAACTTGTTTTAGCAGCTGCAAACAACTGCACTGGAAGAGTGGTCTGAAATACCATTGGAATACTGTCACAAACATATTGATCCAGTGACAGACCTGCATGCGTCCAGCAGACCATATTGAACACCAGTGGACAAATATACTGTATGTTGGGATTTTAAAATTGGCTTTTTGATAGTACTGTCCACCCCTACGATGGCAAATTCTGATTGGCTGTTAATTCAATGTTAGGTTACATTCTTTTTAGGTTAAAAAATTAACGATATTAATGCTGAGGTGATAGCTTGACATTTTTTGTATGTAAGCGGCTTTTGAACAAAAGTGCAGTGTATGCATTTCAGGTGTTTCTACATTTTTTTTTTTTTTTTTATCAAACCCCTATATATAATGTTAATATGTAATATTATTGTCCGCCTGTATTTCCAGGCCTGTTTGTCACAGGTGACTTCAAAGTAACTCCCAGCGGAGAGAAATAAAGAATTGAAAATGAGTGCATCGGTCTGTTTAGCGTCCACACTTGCAGAGTTAGGAGTACAGAGAGCGGTAGTCGCTGTATGACATTTGTGGAGCATGAAAATATAAAGCAAAAAAAATATGTCGGAGAAAGGGCAGCAAAGTCCTCTTGGCGCACTGGAAAAAAATAAATTCTGAGAAGGAGCTGAGAGTCCTTACGGCTGAGGTCACTGAAACAGAGTTGTTTGGAAAAGCCTCAGCCAACATCAATTATGCGAGTATCCTTAGGAAATTATATTTCTAGATGGTATCTAGAAATTTGCCTAGCACTGGAAAAGGTGGACTTAGCGATTCCTCCCGACATTTCAAGTATGGTCTGAAAGAAACCAAATCCTAAGTAGTGCAGAGAACACAGCACTTTCACATGTGCAGGGATAGCAGTCCCTAGATTGACGCTGGGGTCTAGCTCATCCCTAACTTCAGCTATTGGGTCTAGGATGACCTCATGGAGAGAGAGACGATAACACTTTAGCACCACATCCTCCATCCCAGACAAAGTATAATATGATATGATGCATATGGATAAACTGATGTGTTATGTAGGAGTGCAATAACCAATTACAATTAATAACTTACACAATGTTTAAAAATTTCTATGATAAGTAGCACTATTGGCATTCATTTTCAATAGTATTGCAGGAACCAGCTTAACCACCTGGGCAAGTTAGGAAAAATAAAGAAACATCATGCTTCTCATGGCTACAGTATACCTCTTTGCAAATCAACAAGTAATTTAGAAAGAAACTTAATGAAAGACATACAGATGGAAGTTACGCTTTAACCTCTCCATGACCTCTGTTGTCAGCAACTCATAATATAATGAGCACATACGTTTTTCAATAAATTATCCTACCAGTGTTCCACTTATTCAGGACATGCAAATCTGTCCTGCTGAATAACATCTGATGACACTCTTTTATACAAAGATAAAAAACGCTTGCTGAGCATAGAGAAAAGAATAAATCAAGCGGAATGCCCTTGGTAAAAGTCTAGTGAAGCTTAATAAATTTAAACAATTCAGTTCTGGTAGGAGTTGGTTCTCCTGTGAGATTTGAGTTCTAAGAAAATGTTTTATTTGATTTGTATCATTTTCAAACAGCTTCTCCACTCCATTTGTAATACCTTACTGGGTACCATCGAATTAAATTATCTATAATTTTACACACCTGGATGTACAAGCCAAGTTTTAACAAACGGGATGGCGATTCTAGGTGTTTTGTGTCTGTCGGGTGTCTTCTGTCTTTGAGTAGGAGAGAGAGATCACAATGTTGCTTGTTTGGAGTTGGCAGAGTTAAAAAGAGAAAGTAGAAAAATAGATGACTGCAGATAAGATATATATTTTTTTTACAAAAACGGCCCTAGAAAGTACAGCAGCAGGTTACAGATTTCAAAATAAAAATAATAAAAAAACACATAATGACAATACAATACACAAAGTACATGTTAAATTTACACAGAACATACACAAGGCCTGTTTAAGTACTGGAACAACAGTTTTTAAAAATTACAACAGGAGATGTCAGATCTGTCCTGCGGGTAACAGGTTCCAGTCTGTAGCAGCAGAAAAAACTACAGATTTTCTTCCCGCAGCACTTTTTACAGATGGTATATTGAAGTATTTTGTGCCACAGACATTATGTAGGCTTTTACAGGCAAACTCATGAAATAAACTGGTATTGCTATGTGCCCTTTTAAAAGAATCAGATTCCAGTGGTAATTCCTTCTGTTAGCAGGGCATAGCAAATTTAATCTAAGTACAAGCTGCAATCATGCTCTAGTGGAGTACACTGAAGGAAAAGCCTACAGATCCTATTATACATTGTATCGATCGTCTTCAATGATTCCTTATTAGCAGTCCTATAGATCACATCAGTATAGTCTAGAATAGGAACAAAAGTTGTTACTATTTAAACCCTGTTGTAAAAGCTTAAACAGTGGTGCTGACAATACAATACTCCAAGCTTCCTACCAATTTTACTACATACATCTTTAATGTGTTTTTCAAATTTAAGAGTTGTGTCAATATAAACCCATAGATATTTAAAAGTGTCAACTCTTTCCAATGGTGTAATATTACAAGTAACAGTAGAAAAAATGGTACTAGTGTTTTGTATCATTTTCTCCAAACCAAAGAGCATGATATTAGTCTTTTTTTTCATTTAAGATCAGACCATTTTCATCAAACCATTTCTGAAGTTCAAGAAAATCGCTTCTGTAGTATCTTAGTTAAGTCATGGATATTATCAGAACTATAGTAAACCACAGTATCATCTGCATACATATGTACAGAACTTTTCTGACAGTTATTCGGTATTTCATAAATAAAAATAGAAAATAAAAGAGGTCTGAGAATTGACCCTTGCGGGACACCTAGGGATATAGGCATGAAGTCAGATTTATTTTTTTTTCAAAGACAACAGTTTGAGAACGCTCCGATAAAATATGATTTAAACCACGACAATGTTGTACCCATCACTCCAAGGTTACTTAACTTGTTAAGAAGTGTTGTAACTATGGTCAACTAGGTCAAAAGCTTTAGAGAAATCAATAAAAATGGCACCAGTGAGTTTCTTTTCTCCTGTAGCCTGATATATATAATTTGTTAGTTTTATTAATGCAGTTGTGGTCGAGTGAGCTTTTCAAAACCAGCTTGATAATCAGTAAATACATTATTTGTTGTTAGATAATTAGTCAATTGGTTTGCACAATTTTTTCAATAGCCTTTGATAATACTGGCAAGACAGATATAGGCCTATAATTGCAGAGGAGGCCGTGACATCCCACTTTTTAAAGATAGGAGATACTATAGCTTGCTTTAAATGGTGAGGCATTTCACGAGACATAAGACATATTAATGAGTATAGTGAGTGGACTTTTCAAGGGTAGGCAGCAGCTTTAAGAAGTATGAGGCATATAATAGGCTAATAATTACTGGGTTGATTGTGGGTCTACAAATAATTACGTTTATATATATATATATATATATAATCCGTTTAACATTAAATATATACTGTATATATAAAGAACTTTACTGTACATATGTTACATTTTCTATTAAATATTGCATTTCCATGGCATTATAGGATAATTATTTAGGGACAATTGCTATGGTTTATTATTAAAATCCATTAACTCATCGTGAGAATATAGCCTAACAATCCGTATCATGCCAATTGTAGCAATATATAAATATTCAATGAGGGAGTTTCCTTGTGTGTTGTAATTTTTCTCGAGACATTGTGCTCAAGCCAAATTAAAAATGACCCTATACATTTCGTGTTTCCATGGTCTCAGTTTATATTACTCGAGAAGACCCTCTTTTCACCTGATGTCATGCAAATAAAGTGGAAAGGAGGAGGTCGATATGCAACTTAGCCACGCATAGCGTTCTCATGCTGTTTTCGCAGATAGCTTGTGAAAATGTGGTTTCCATGCACAGAGACAGTTACACGAGAGAATCTCAACTGGAAATCCATGGTTGTCAGGTGACATCTTGTTTGGAGTGAAACTCTAGCACAGTGTTAAGCTCATGTAATAAATCTGTGGTTTGTAAATGCCACGTGCCTGGTTGTTTAATAATATGTTTTACTGATCTTGCCCAAATTGTTTTTAAAATGTCCATTGGAGGGGTGGCATATCGATTTACTCTATCCCTCTCTGTGGCTGTGTGGCAGGATGGCTTGCAGTGGTGAGGTGTGGTGACGTCACAGACCAGGAAGTACCAGAAACAAAACAGTGGATGGGCGGGTGAAGCTGAACGCTACTGCGGTCAGCGTATTTATTAAATAATAAAACAAAACAAAAGATTTAAACAAACAACAAAACACAAAACAAAAAGGCGTTAGGCCAAACAAATAGAAACAAATAAGCGTGCTGGTTTTAGCACCAGCACGATACTTAGCAGTTGTTTTTTTAAATGCAGTTTCTCTCTCCTCTCTCTCCTCGCTCTCTCTGCTCCCCGTACTCTCCTCTGTACACTCTCCTCGCAGCACGGACAGCTGCAGGTTTCTTATCTCTGGCCAAGGGTTAACTAGCTGTTAATTATCTTATTACCCTCGGCCACAGTCTGCATCGGTTTAGTAAGGATGCGTGACTGTCAGCTAGTTAAATAATCAGTAGCTGATCAGCCACGCATCCTCACAAATTTTAAAATATAAATAAATAACAAAATCGGCTTTTTGCCGTAATAAACAAATCATAATAAATAAATAAACAAAGGCGGGACACTCCGCCACAGGCTGTTATTTTCGCCACAAACCGATCCTGTCGAGCTGTTCACTCAAACGTGCACGCATCACACATGGAAACTCCCCAATGTTTCATGTACCTCACTTTGCTTTGACCAGAAGTATACAAATGTGTCCTTCAGTTTATACTTTGAATTACATTGCAAATTACACTGAGAAAGACACTGGAGACAGTGCAGGAGAAGGAGACAAATTCAGGAGCGAATATACAGACCCCGGGCTAAATACAATATTCTGGGTTTGACAGAGGATCAGTGTATACAAAGGTTTCAAGCCAGATACAGCATCAATATATACAGTTTTCCGAAAACGTTTAGTGCCGCCACCTGCCATGCGCCTAAAAAAAGACAGCTCTAATTTGGACATGAAGTCCTTTATTGCTGGTGACTGGCTTATTGATGAGCATATTGAAGCAGCCCAGGCTTTACTGGCTATGCAATTCAAAGAAGTCCAAGGGTTTCAGACTGTAGTGGCATTACATGCTGGCAATGCAGGAGGCAAGGTGATCATTTATGACAAGCCATTTGTTCAACTTCTAAACATAAAGGCGAGCCACTGGGTAACTATTTCAAATGTTTCTGTACCTTGTCAAAATGTGGTAAGAATATACGATAGCCTGGGAGTGTCTGTTACTCTACAACTAAAGCAAACAGTGGCAGCCCTTCTTTATTGCCAACAAAGTTTTATAGAAACCCAGCACATGGCGGTCCAGCAACAGGTGGTAGTGATTGTGGCTTGTTTGTCATTGCCAATGCTTATGCATTGTGCAATGGAGAAGACCCAACTACAATCAGATGGGATCAGCCAAAAATGCAAATGCATTTGGTAGAGTGCTTAACAAAACAAACCACTTGTGTCCAGTTATACTGCATATGTAGACAGCCTGCCTTGTTACATGAGGAAATCCCCATGGCGCAGTGCACAAACTGCAAAGAGTGGTTTCACCAGTCATGTGAAAGTATTGGGGAAGATGTTTTCAACAGTAAATCTGTAGAGTTTGTCTGTAACAAGTGTAAGCAAGGTTAATCAGGGATTAAGGATGCAGAAGTTCTTAGTTGGGTGTATTTGAGTTGTCTATACTTAAAAGGTGTTGTGCAAGTAAGAGTTCAACATCAAACAAACATTCCCAATCGAATCTGTGATCCCTGACAGCTAGTTACTCCTTGTTAGAAGGCAGACAGAAGGTAAGATACATTTCTAAAAGCTTTGCACTTTAATTTGCTTTATTATTTCTCTGAATGGCCCATTGTTTCATTTCCGTAACACCATAGCTCAGCCCTGTGTGTCTGTTTGTCTGTATGTGATATATACATACACACTAAAATGTATATTTAAAAAATGTGTATAGTACCTATTATGGATATAGTTTAAATGTGTATAGTACCTATTATGGATATAGTTTAAATGTGTATAGTACCTATTATGGATATAGTTAAAATGTGTATAGTACCTATTATGGATATAGTTTTTATACAAACATTTTAAGTTGTTTACATTTTTGCTTGCTTCCTGTTGCTCTAGTTGCTTCATGTTTACATTTTTTAATGTAGACCTGCAAGTTTAGATGACGAGTTGTGAATTCAACGAAAGGTCAGACAGCTGCCAGTACATAGTGGACTAGATTATTGATTTGCCTGATTATTGATTATTGATTTTCAAATTAGATGGACATCAAGGTGGTTTCAATTTCAGTAATATGGAGGTGACAGGTCTGAAATATATACAATATCCTATGGGGATCACAGTTATTAGTGTTATATATATATATATATATATATATATATATATATATATATATATATAGATAGATAGATAGATAGATAGATAGATAGATAATTGCAGTCATATGTAAAGCAGTTTAACTAGTTTTCAGGTAGTCATGATATGTAAACACAAATGCACATGTTTATTTTATTTACCACAACTGTTGTTGAATAACAACATTGGGCAAATATGACTCAGCCCTGCAAAGTAGCGGCATTGCCAAATACTGCCAGGTGACACTATTTGGCATAACACCTGCATTTAATTATATAGTGCTTAAAAAAAAGAAGATTCACACAAAGCTGTTTTTTTTTTTTTACCGTGCCTTCACTTGCATACGCCTAGGCTTTAATGCTGCACTGCCATCTACTGGCACTCCATATAATACACCCACCATCACAACAGATTGTTTTTCATCTAATTAGTGCGTACATTATTTGAGAATGCATTGACTGGTAAAAGTGAGGTCCTACAGATTGCATATGGTTTACGTAGTATAAAGCTTTATTTTAATAAGATTTTTAATAAGCTCAGTATCACACCCCAAAAAAATAAATAAATAAAATAAGTGCACTAGGAAGAGTAGACACATAACAGTAGATGAGGGACAGCTAAATGAAATAGAAGAAAACAAAGATTGAAAAAAACACACACAAAAAAAACTACAGCATAGGCTGGTTAATGTATTTAAAGAAAAAAAATATGGTTATTCGTTTTATGGAAATAAGTCCAAAAATCTCAACTACATTAAGGGAATTTTATGCCAGTGCAAGAAGTTCAACTAAGGACCAGTCTCCAGTTTATAACGCTGAGCTGAACTAAATATATATTTTAACAGTAGAAGTTTTAACATCTCTGCTGACAGCGAGTTTAAAACCAGCAATAATGTATTCCTGTCAGTCAGGAAAACTCTTAGAAAAGCAGGTAAAGACAAGGCCAGACACCACCCCCAATTACCGCCTGGATTTGAAGTGTCTATGGACACAAACACACAGTATATGTAAATGTTTTATTACTCAAATTATGGAATATATTGGTGATTTATTCATTATGAATTTATATAATATTTATATAGAATTTATTATATAATAAATTAAATATATTTATATTCAAATATAGTAGGCTACTCTTGACATATTTCTCTTAATATGTTCTTTCCCCAGTCATATTTTTGCACAATTGTATACAACAAACTATACTCCTTTTTTTTTTATGTAACAGGTGACCTGGGTCGGGGTTTTACTGGGAGACAGTGGATACCCCTTGGGTCTTTCTCCACATATCAATCCATTGATACAATAGGGCACACAGTACAACCAGATGTATCGTGGAGAGGTGTATTGAAGTGTGGAAACGCAGGTTTTGTTGCCTACATGATGAATTGCGCCTTTGCCCAGAAAGAGCAGTGAATGTCATCACAACTACCATCATTCTGCATAACATTGCCAGAGAGAGGAATTTTCCTGATAGAGGAAATAGATGGAGTTGCTCAAGCAGCCAATGAGGGGCCAGTTTAATTATGAGGGCCCTGTTTTAACGATGGGATTGCAGCAAGAAGAATCCTCATTCAAACTCATTTTGTGTGAAATGTTAGCATTGTTAGTATTTACTTTATTGTTTTTATTGAGATTTGCTTGTCTGAATGTTTAAATGAATTCTACTGTATATGCTGTTTTATCCTGTCACTGTATTTATATTTATTGTGTCTTAATTGATTGTTGTATTGTTGGTGTTGCTGTCACCTTTCTTGGCTAGGTCTCACTTGTAAAAGAGGTTTTAATCTCATTGCCTAGTAAAATAGAAATAGTAAAATACACCCCCAGTGTCCTCAGGTTTTTGTTACAACTGAGCTTTTAATTATTTAACTAAACCCTTAAATTAACTAACAACTTGCTTAATTAAAAGAAACTTGAAATCTGCAACTTTAAGAGCTAAGTTAATTTTATTTATTGTTTTAAGTAAAAAAATCAAACAAAACAAAAACAAAAAATGACCATCATGTTTACAATTCATTGTGGAATTCGGCGTGTATGCCCGTCTGCTTTAACTTGAATTGTATCTTTACATTTGCGAGCATATATACAGACGTGCTCAGATTTGTTGGTACCCTTACAGCTCATTGAAATAATGCTTCATTCCTCCTGAAAAGTGATGAAATTAAAAGCTATTTTATCATGTATACTTGCATGCCTTTGGTATGTCATAGAATAAAACAGAGAAGCTGTGAAAAGAGATGAATTATTGCTTATTCTACAAAGATATTCTAAAATGACCTGGACACATTTGTTGGTACCCTTAGAAAAGATAATAAATAATTGATTATAGTGATATTTCAAACTAATTAGTTTCTTTAATTAGTATCACACATGTCTCCAATCTTGTTTTCCGCATTCAGCCTATTTAAATGGAGAAAAGTAGTCACTGTGCTGTTTGGTATCATTGTGCACCACACTGAACATGGACCAGAGAAAGCAAAGGAGAGAGTTGTCTGAAGAGATCAGAAAGAAAATAATAGACAAGCATGGTAGCGGTAAAGGCTACAAGACCATCTCCAAGCTGCTTGATGTTCCTGTGACAACAGTTGCAAATATTATTAAGAAGTTTAAGGTCCATGGAACTGTAGCCAACCTCCTGGGCGCGGCAAGAAGAGGAAAATCGACCCCAGATTGAACAGAAGGATAGTGCGAATGGTAGAAAAGAACCAAGGATAACTGCCAAAGAGATACAAGCTGAACTCCAAGGTGAAGGTACGCCAGTTTCTGATCGCACCATCCGTCGCTTTTTTTGAGCGAAAGTGGGCTCCATGGAAGAAGACCCAGGAGGACTCCACTTTTTGAAAGAAAAACATAAAAAAAGCCAGACTGGAATTTGCTAAAATGCATATTGACAAGCCACAATCCTTCTGGGAGAATGTCCTTTGACAGATGAGTCAAAACTGGAGCTTTTTGGCAAGTCACATCAGCTCTATGTTCACAGACGAAAAAATGAAGCTTTCAAAGAAAAGAACACCATACCTACAGTGAAACATGGAGGAGGCTCGGTTATGTTTTGGGGTTTTGCTGCGCCTGGCACAGGGTGCCTTGAATCTGTGCAGGGCACAATGAAATCTCAAGACTATCTAGGCATTCTGGAGCGAAACGTACTGCCCAGTGTCAGAAAGCTCTGTCTCAGTCGCAGGTCATGGGTCTTCCAACAGGATAATGACCCAAAACACACAGCTAAAAGCACCCAAGAATGGATAAGAACAAAACATTGGACTATTCTGAAGTGGCCTTCATGAGTCCTGATCTGAATCCTATCAAACATCTATGGAAAGAGCTGAAACTTGCAGTCTGGAGAAGGCACCCATCAAACCTGAGACAGTTGGAGCAGTTTGCTCAGGAAGAGGGGCCAAACTACCTGTTAACAGGTGCAGAAGTCTCATTGAGAACTACAGAAAACGTTTGATTGCAGTGATTGCCTCTAAAGGTTGTGCAACAAAATATTAGGTTAGGGTCCCATCATTTTTGTCCATGCCATTTTTCATTTGTTTTCTTATTTACAATATTATGTTGAATAAAAAATCAAAAGCAAAGTCTGATTTCTATTAAATATGGAATAAACAATGGTGGATGCCAATTACTTTTGTCAGTTTCAAGTTATTTCAGAGAAAATTGTGCATTCTTCGTTTTTTGTGGAGGGGTACCAACAAATTTGAGCACGTCTGTATTTTTTTGTCTTGTGTGTTAATTTAGTGATTTCAGCTTGCAGTTTTTTTTCTAGCTCTAGCACTTCTTGTTGTAGTTCACTTAAACGGTCTCTCCCTTGTTTCTTGCACCTCTGTACTATGAGGTGGTGATGTTGGGTGGGATACAGGGTCTGGATCTGGACCTGAGGATGTTGAACTCTGGTCCTCAACTGGAGTAACACTGAAAAAGAAACTAGAATCCTTGTATACCAAAGTTTTGATCTGACCTATATTTAGGATGAGGTCATTATAGATAGACTACGAATAGGTCATTGTGGGTTAAATAAGTATCTAAAATGAATTGGGAAACATATTGATGGCACATGTAGAGGATGTGGTGTGTGTGTCATCTTATTATTCACTGTAGCAAGAATGATTTGGAAAGGATAATTATGATTACTCGTCTGAACAAAATAAGAATTTCAAATATAACACTGGAGGAAATATTGGGAACTAAGAAGAATTATTGGGAGATTTATAAGTATTGTTTATCAGATCAATTAACATTGATAGAATATAAATGTTTAATTTATCTCACCTGATAGATTATGTCCCATCCTTGGGAAATTCCTCCAAATTTCAATCAGCGGTCCACCCCGTTTTTGGTCTTTTCATTTTGGAGAATTCTCTCCTAGCATCAGAAACCATGTTGTTCCACCTCTTTTTTATTTTGTCAACCGTCCTGTTTACCTCCAGATTAACAGAGTTCACAGCTTCAGTGATTTTGCCCAGGCTTGATTTTCTCCTTAACAGTAACTGAATTGTTAATTTTACTGTTAAGCAATGTTATGTTTTTTGACACTTTGTCTAATAGAGTAAGCTTCTCGGTTTTCCCCTTTAGCCATGATGTTAAGACTTCTCTGAAGTCATATATCTTAATGCTTATAAAGCTTCATTCATTTAGGTTTAATCAAAGTAAACCAGCTATGCACAGGTCTAACCATATCACTGCCTTTCAACAAATGCCTTTCCATTTGGGGCTGAATTGAAAGCAGTTTGAAATCAGTCCTATCGTCCTCCATCGGGTGCATCCAAAATGAAACCTTTGTAAATGGCTTTGAAACCCCCAGTCAAAATTTGGGACTTTTCAAATTACTTTTATGGAGGAAGCAACCTAATTAGAATCGAATAAAAATAATTTCAGAGGTGAGTTAAAAACCTCAGACTGTATAAAAAACATATACTATACATGCAGTACAGTATAAGTCATCTTTGTATAATTGGATTGGAGATAGCAAATAGAAATGGCAGGTCAGTTGGAAACATAGCATTCACAGGGCGCATATGAAGGCTGAGTGTTACAGGACAGACATAACTCTCACTACTCAGAGGACCTCGTCTGGGAAACAGATACCCATGAGAGCGCAGAGGTTACCATGTGATTGGAACCGAAAACATATAGGACGGGAAGAGCCCCTACTGCTCGGAGGGCCGCGTTCTAGTGGCCTGGGTAGACTCGGCTTCCCAAGGGGCGGAAAGGTCTCGGACCTGGAAACAGAAAGAGTTGGTTAGGGTTAGGGTTAGGGTTAGGGTTTGTGAGTCCCGAAGGGACCTTTGAATAAGAAAACAGTTAGAGGCCAGAGCTGCGAGAGTTGAGCTTGGCTAGTAGAGACAGGATTAGGATAGCGCCTATGTAGAGGCAAAGAACATGAGCTGCGAAAGTACAGGTGTGGCCGGGGGTCCCCTCTGGCTTCCCATGACAGCCTCTGCCATATTGGCATATGGGCGGCGCGGCCAGAACCCGAGGCAGGGGGAGTGAGCTTCACTGCCCCCCCGGCGTGTATCTGGAGTCAGGAATAAAAGATGGGATTCGGGCGTGCGGCAGACCTTGCATCCAAAACTGCACCCATTAACTTGGCCAGAGTGTTTGGGAAAGGCTGCATCGAAGCAGAATTGAGGTAAGGATAGGAATCATAGGGAAAGAGGCCCTCTCCTGTGCCCCCGTTATGCCTTAAGGCTGACATTTAAACGATTTAATTTAGTTTACTTGAGTTTAGATGTACCTGTGCTGGCCCTGTGGGCACAAGGTGAATAGAACATGAACACAGCATGAATAGAAAGTCGAATGGAACATGTTTTACAAAGATTTCTGACCCCATCCACATTCAATCTGACAATTTGCCCGCCCTTTACTTGTATGACCCCGCCCATTTTCGAGTCTGAATCCTGCACACCCTTACTCAGAAGTCAGTTTTATCTTTCTAGGTAATTGAATGGCTTGCAGGTTCTGGGTTCTCTGCTGAAGCAGATCATTATTCCCATGGTACCTGACACCAGTAAAGCAAAACAAACCTAGGTGCCCGATGCTTTCCTTAACTTCCGTTTCACCTCTCTGTACAGACTTAAAAAATGAATTATTTGAAAATGAAAACGCACATTTTTGAAATATATATGAAAGTGTTACTGAACAGGTTGTAGGATGTAAAACAGTGCATTACTTACCCTAGCTGTCGTATTCTTGCAATATCGTTTTCAACATAATTGCGATTGTTATAAAAATATCCCTGGTCATAAATCAATTTTGACTAGTTGTATTTGTTTCACATCAGTTTTACGCCGGGTCTTCCTGGCAGAATGTCTTCTGTATTCACAACAGGGGCAGCTGAATCCAACCTGTTCAATCAGCAACATTTCATTGGTTCCCGACTCATCTGCCTAAGTTCAGCTTTTGATTGGTTAGTCTGTCCTACATGCTCACTCCGAGCAGGGTTTAATCACAACATCCGCTTTACAGACCCCCTTCTGGTTACAGTGAAGATGAAAGTTGTACAGTACCTCCAACCATACAAATATTTATGTTTGTACTCAAAATTGGCCCACAGAACATTTATAACCTAGGCAATGAAATCTGCTGTCCATCTAAACGTTTGTCTAAATTGTAAAGTTCTCATATTAAAGAGTAACTTGTTGTGGGTATGGTATATCACAGTTTTCATGTAATGTAAACTACTGGTAATGTGTTCTTATTTAGAATCACTTTGTATATCATTTCTGTTTCAGTCATTACACCCTGTTGACTTTTTGTGTTTATAGCATAGCCTTGGCCTCAAAGCCACTCTCAAATGTGTTTTCTCCTTAAGTTCAGCTGGTACACCAGATTGTAACCGTTAACCTGTGCCCCTGCAACTCTCAGCCCCTAGTGAATGTAAGAAATACTACATAAAACAAGACTGTCAGTTTTTGAAGAAGCCTAGGTTTCCTTACCCATGGTTACATTACAATAACTATGTAAAAGACAGCACAGCTTGCCAAGAATTTTTATTGCTGCGAATAAGATCTATTTCTGCAACACAATCACTCTTAGTGTCAATTGAGTTTAACACATATGGATCATCAGATGTACTTCATGATTTGATTTTAAATTAATCTACATTGGAAAAAACAAACTGTTTAGGTCAGGCCAAGAAGAAAATGTACCACTTAGCTGAACTCACTGCAGCCTTTGTGAAGGAACAGATTGCAGTACCCTGACTAACAGAGGTGGAGCTCACTTAGCAAACCAACACATTTTGCATGGCAACAGCTAAAATTACTGGAAAGCATCATAACCTGTCATTGTGGTGGGTATTTTTAGATTATGTATGGGGCTTTGAATAGAATGTAGTGAAATTAGAATCTAGTGCAATGCCTACTGAAATTAGAATTCCCAATTGTGATAAATGCAAAAATTAAATCAACAGTCGCTGTCGGCGTTTTGGTAGCGCTGGCCAATTATGACCAGTGGGTGTTGAACAGTGACCAATTATGAACAATGCACTATCCCTTTAAGAGGCATATTGCCCTAGCATCACAAACTGGGAATTTCTAGGACTTCTTTGTGTGTGGTCAACTTCTTTTTGCTTGAGAATACAACAATCTCTTGAAGAGTGCTGCAGCCTGTACTTGAATAGCACAACACAAATAACAATGGATCCAAAATTGTGAAGGAAGACAGCATCACTTCGGAACAGGCACTTCATATGAGACAGCAAAAGCAATGTTTCACATCACAGGAGATAAATTGGGCACTTCACCCAAATGAGTGTAAAGCTGCATGGGAAAATAGCTGCAATCATCAATACCTCTTCCTCATTCCGTAGAACCGGGATGGACTGTAGGGAGAGGGTCAACGATATAAGACAATGATCAAAGGGCAAACTGGCTTCTCAACGCCAGGCTGCAGCACTGACCGGAGCGGAACCTTCCTCACTCGTGTACCGTATGGCAGAGGAAGAGGTGGCTTCATCTTAGCTGTTTTAAAATGTGTGGGGGGCATAACTTACATTTTACCGAGAACCGTTCTGTTAATGTTAGTGTTGTTTTGTTTAACCCTTCATTACCATTTTTTATAACACAAGCCATGTGTAGCAAAGCTAGTGTAGGCAAAAGAGCAAAACAAATGTAAGTTACATTAAAATGCTTTTCATTTATAAATATAATCAGATAGACAATATTTATGTTGCGTTACAATGTGCCACTTCTCTCCTTTGAACTTAAATAGCCAGTAATCTTCTTTGTCATTTGATCTGTAGATCCCACTCAGAGAAACTGTTTACTTCATGCTAATATTGGACTTGGCTTTTTCCCATATAAAATAAGGTAGTAGTGGTAGGGATCAACCAAGCTACCAACGTAGCTTTGCTGTAATATAAGAGCATTCAGCTTTTTTCCTCCACCAGGTAATGTGGATTTTCCATTGGCACAGTGTTGCTGGCTGAAGTGTAATGCTGGCTCCAGGGATCAACCAAAGTGCAGCCTCCCTAGCACCTTAGCAGGGTAACCGTCTGGAATGGGCTGGGTGGGGCACTTTGCAGGAGTCATTAGATGGGCACCTCCCATCTCCTGTATTTCGTTGTCTAACCCACGGCACCTCAGGAAGGCTCAACAGTGATGCAATTCAATGTGATGAGTCGATTCACACTTGGGGAGGGGAATGTATGCTTTGAAGGGGTTGACACAGAATGAATAGATGAAGAGCTACATTTATCCAGTGATGTAGAAATGTGGGGGGGGGGGTAAAAATCTGTGATCACTTTTCTTACATGCCTTGTCCTGCTGGGGTATAAGGATTATTTGGCAAATGTCCCCTTCTTGTATTGGACAGAGCAATCTTTACCAGAAATATTTCTCATCTTTGAAGCAGCCATTGTCTTTTTCATTGAAGAAATGTGCAGCCATTGATTTTTTTTTTTTCTTTTACAAAAACAGGACAGCACCTTATCTTTTATTTTTTCAAAAATTCAACAAATTAATAGAAATAGGTAATAATCAATTAGATATATTAAATGAAAGAAATAATTGCTGAGGAAATTTACCCAAATGTTGAAGGAGAACCTTAAGAAATAGGGAAACAATGTTAATCGGCTGTACAGTAATATTTGTTTTGTTTATTGTGGGTTTATTTTATGTGAAATACATGTTGTAATATGTACGTGTTAAAAATTAATAAACTTCATGAAACTGATACATTTAGAAACCTGCATTTCTGGGATATATTGTATTACCATAGTCTAGCTGTAAACAAATGGTGTATGGATTTCATAAATAATTATTAAGCTAAAAAGGCTACTCAACAGAATTTCAGCAATATTATCCTGCTTAACTGCAGCAGTAGTGTTATTAACTATGTTTCCATCAAACTTTTTTTATGCGTAATGAGTATGAAAAAAAGTGCGACAATTGTGACAGAAACAGGCAAAATTCGGTTAATTCATGCGAGTGAATGGAATTTATTTATTTTTTTGATAGAGGTGGATAAAAATGTATCCTGTACGATAAATGATGTGCACAAATGCAATGGAAATACTTTCCAAATTAATTTTAGGAGCTATTGCATACTTTCAGTTTTCGGTTATATGGTGTATTTACGTGGTCGACACAGCACATTGCTATGCGGGCAAGGCACTAAAGAAAAAGAAAAAAAAATACAATACAATAATTCATAAATATAATTTCCAGAGAATATATATATTCGTCCCATCTGGGGTGCCACTTTCTGTAACGGTGCTACTAGAATAAATAAATTTGGGGTGCCAGGAAGGGAAATACCCTTACCAATAGAAAAGTAATCAAAACAAACAATAACAGAGAAGCAACAAAACATATAAAAAACATTAAATAAGCACCATTACCAGACTACAGATACCAGTGACACAGGGGCCACCTGACCTGCACCCTGAAGCAGAGTTACTATCAAGTAAACAAAAAAAGATTACAATTAATTACAAAAAACTAAATGTACCTGTTTTTGTAATAACAAAACCCAAAAGAAATACAGAGCACACCAATAACCCCACACACCTAATAAAAAATAACCTTAAGTACCATACTCTAATAAAACTATACCAAGAAATAAAGAAAACAGGACACCAAAGTTCTGAGGCAATAGTTGTATTATTCAATCAAAGCCGCAGCACAAGCCACACAATCACACTCCTAACCACTACCAATAAATAATTAAGCGTAATGGTGAATTAGCAATACACACTAAAAACCCTAATCACATTTAATTCAGCACCTGGGTTTTTAACCTAAACACCTAATAACAAAGTATTTATACAAACAAAAAATATACCCGTTATAAACTATATAAAAATTAGCAGAAAACGAGAGATCTATAAATAAACAAACAGTCTTAGAAGGACTATATACTTTCTCTCAAATCGTGCATAATAACTAACACAGTATAACGACAAGAGTTAAAGAAGGAGTCATTAGAAACATAATAATTACAAAAAGAAACAGAAAAACAAACAACGAAAATAGAACAAATACAAGTACCCACTGATCTACTTTCTGGGTCAGCGTTTGTCAATACACACCATTCACTCTGTAGATTTAAATTAACAGTCCAACCCCACTCCTACTAAGGACTGAAGAGACCTCCATGAATTTTGTATCCCGTGTAATATAATCCATCCGTGTTTGCAGCGAAAAAACCCATTTAGGAATTCCACCACATCAGAGTCCTCCACGATTGTTTACATATTCACAAGGTTCCACTTCCAGCCTCAACCCAGGTAGTCGAAAGCCGAATCTTGTTCATCTACTGAAACGCAGCTTCATACTATTGTGACAAACGTAAAACAGAATTTAGAATTAAAGATTACTACCCCAGAAAACAGCAGTAACGAAAAACCACAGATGCATCCAGTCCAGGAAAAAAAAGAAAATACGCTCTCTCTCTAGAAAGAAACAGGCGCCTTATTAAGGCTCAAGGGGGCGTGTCATTTATTACACTCAATTTTCTTAAAAGGACAGACACGGAGAACCGTGACTCGTCACAGTCTCCCCCCCTAGAAAAAAAAAAAGCCAGAATGGCCAGAAAAAAAAAATTAGAATTCTGTTGATCAATCTGGGAACCCCACAAACTCCTCCTCATCCGAGTCTGCAGCAAACATATCCAGCACCTTCTGTCGCTCTTGGGTCTCCAATTCCAAAGCCGAGGGAAAACAAGGTTTAAGGTTACTCACATGCACTGTTTTGGCATCAGCCCCAGTCACCTCAAGAACAACCTGATAATTGACGGGGCTAGCTGTTGCACAATTCGGTAAGGTCCTTCCATTTTGGGGCAAGTTTGGCACTGAATTTGTCAATAGCTTTAGACAATGGATGAGCTCGAACCCAAACACGGTCTTATGGGTCAAAATGAACCTCGCGACGGTGTTTATTATAGTTCGTCGTTGGCGATGACGAGCTTGTTCCAAATTTTTTCTGAGCCTGAACATTAAAAGACTTCAGTCGCTGTAACAGATCATAAGAAGGTGAACAAGGAGAAATAGAACAATCCACCTTACCCTCCAGGAGTTTCTCCATAGGCCCTCGCAGGCATCTTCCAATGTTCAACTCTGCAGGTGATAATCCCGTGGACTCATGCGTTGCAGAATTTAAAGCAAAACGAAACTCAGGAAGAAACTGATCCCACTTCTTATGTTGATTTCCCACATAAGAAGAGATCATGTGCTTTAAAGTCCGATTCACTCTCTCCATCAAATTAGTCTGTGGGTGATAAGCAGAGGTTACCTTTGGAATGACTTGCCATTGTGCACACACAGCTCTAAAGACAGATGAGATGAATTGGGAACCTTGATCAGATAGTATGAAATCTGGAACACCCCAACGAGTAAAGATGTCTCTGGTCACTATCCTGGCGATAACCTCTGCAGTAGCTTTCCTAAGGGGAAACAATTCAACCCACCGGGTATAGTAATCAACTACAACAAGCAAGTATATATTCTGTTGAGAACTACGGGGCATTGGTCCCATAATATCAATTCCCAGCATCTCCCAAGGACGATGCACTACAGTTTGTTGAAGAGCACCTGCAGGTTTACGATTCTCTGGTTTATATAATTGACAAACTTGACAGGATTGTATGTACCGTTTGACATCAGACCATAGATTCGGCCAATATGCCACTGATTGAAGTCGCTTACTGGTCTTAAAAACACCAAGGTGTCCACTCAATGGAGAGTCATGATAAGCATGCAGCACAGAGTCTCTCAAGCTTCGTGGTACATATATCTGGTACTTCACCTGATTGCCAGCTTGGATCTTACGGTACACCTTGTCCTCCAGGATAGCAAATCCAGTAGTAGTAGTAGTATCATTATCAGTCAACTCTGGTACAGTCTCCTCTAAAAGAGACTGATAGACAACTTGAATTTCTGAATCCTTTTGTTGTTCTTTCCAAAGGGTCACATCATCAAAAGGAAATTCCTGGTTAGCTTGTAAACTCAAGTAAGCACTGCAAGAGGGTAAAGAAACAGAATCATCAAGGGAAGCACGTGACAAAGCATCTGGTACTACATTAAGCTTTCCTTTACGATATTCCACCACAAAATCAAATTTCTGCAACCGTAATGCCCAGCGAAGGAGTCTAGAGTTGGCTTTACTAGTATTGAAGACCCACAGTAATGAAGAATGATCCGTAACTACTGTAAACATCTTGTTCTCCAAGTAGAATTGCCATTTTTCTAGTGCCCATACCACAGCAAGACACCCCTCTCAGTGGTCGAGTAATTTGTCTCAGCACGATTAAGGGTTCGGCTGGCATAAGCCAGGACTTCCTCGGTCCCAGGCCCCATCTTCTGAGCAAGCACGGCTCCCAGACCCGGTCTCACTGGCATCGGTATAAACAATAAAATGGAAATCTAGATGGGGATGTCCCAAAATAGGGGACAGGTTAAATGATGTTTAAGACATCAAAGGCTTGTTGACATGCTGGTGTCCATATGAATAGTGCCCTTTTTTTTTTCTTTAAGGCATTTAGAGGTTCAGCCAACTGTGAAAAGTTGGGTACAAACCTGTGGTACCAACCTGCCATGCCTAAAAGCGTTGTACAGCTTTGAGGTTTGTTGGAACTGGGAAATCTTGAACAGCAGCAGTCTTCTCCAGGATCAACGTGAATACCCATGGCATTCACCAGATGACCTAAAATTTAATTTCAGTGCGACAAAAGCGACATTTTTTAAATTCAATGTTAGACCCGCCTCCTGCAGTCTGCTAAAACAGCTTGCAGATCTTGTAGATGTTGGGGAGACTGTGGAGGAATAGATAATTATATCGCCTAAATACACAAAACAAAACTTTCCTCTCAACGTACTCAAAACTGTTTCCATCAATCGTTGGAACGTTGCAGGAGCATTTTTCAACCCAAAGGGCATGACTGTGAACTGGTGTAATCCATAAGGGGTGACAAAGGCGGTTTTACTCTTACTTTCTGTATCCATGGCAACCTGCCAATATCCACTATTCAAATCAAGAGTAGTGAATACTACTGATCCAGCTAAGGAATCCAGAATATCTGCAATAGTAGGAAGCGGATATGCATCACTTTCGGTAATGGCGTTCAGTTTTCGGTAGTCAACACAGAATCGTTGTCCTCCATCTTTCTTAGGGATCATAACAACTGGTGAAGCCCAACCAGAAAAAGAGGCTTCAATGACTCCACTTGCTGTCATCTCATCCAGATGCTCCTTCAAGAGAGATTGCTTCATTGATGACAATCGATAAGGTCTCTGCTTGATTGGAACATCATGGGTAGTGTAGATCTTATGCGTCAGAAAATTTGTACGGCCAGGTTTCAAAGTGCAAACCGAGTTGTACTTCTCAAAGATTTGTAACAACTGTGTCTTCTCAAAGTCCTGTAGACTAGCCTGTAAAACAGCTTGTTGAAGATAAAAAGTAGTATCCATTACTGAAGAACAAGAAAAAGGTGCATCAACAGGGACAATAGCAGTGAACAACGAATTTACAGCCTTTTGATCACCATGGCAGTTGGATAATATAGACTCCATCCAGCTACGTGAGATGTTCCGGGTTGGAAAGGATAAAGCATTTTACAATTATTTTTTAGACTGTACACTTGGTGCATTACATCAATTTGCACACCACTGAAGTACATAAAGTCCAAACCTAAAACAACAGCAAAAGCAAGAGCAGAAGCAGGTAAAACAGCTGTAGGCAGGGTCAAAGTCTGATCATGTAAACATATTTCCAGATCCAATCGCCCCAGGGGGCAAGTTGCATCTCCATTTGCCAAGTACAAAGGTCCTTCTTCCCACTTCTTAAGGACTTCTTGTGGGCCCTTACATTTTAACCAAAGATGTTCATGTAAGAGAGTATAGGTGGCTCCAGTGTCAAGAATAGCTTTACCTTTCCATTGACGAATAGACAAAGGTACAATCAATTGGCGTGGTATAGATACAAGAGACATAGGTTTACTAGGTCCTTGGCTAGACTGAAGCTTTTCTTGGAAGGGTAAAGCTGGAATAGGTGGTAATGTTGTGACTGACCTGTTTCCTGCAACACGCCCACTGGGTTGAACTGGAATTTCTAAGTGCCCTGAATTTACTGGTTTAGACTGGCATTTGTTGTTTTTGTACATTGGACAGGTACCAGGATCATGCTGTCCTCTACATCTCCAGCAAAGCAGTTCTGGCCTAGCAGGAGTTTTAGTATAACTTCCTGTAGTACTTGTTTTTAAAAAAACAGCTCCACTGGGAGGATGAGCTCCCTTTCGTTTGTATTCCTGTTGTTGTTGCCGGTCTCTTTCCAATTGATGTCCAAGACGTACAACTTCTTCCACAGTGGTAACCCGTCCCCTTTCGGTAATGGCGTTCAGTTTTCGGTAGTCAACACAGAATCGTTGTCCTCCATCTTTCTTAGGGATCATAACAACTGGTGAAGCCCAACCAGAAAAAGAGGCTTCAATGACTCCACTTGCTGTCATCTCATCCAGATGCTCCTTCAAGAGAGATTGCTTCATTGATGACAATCGATAAGGTCTCTGCTTGATTGGAACATCATGGGTAGTGTAGATCTTATGCGTCAGAAAATTTGTACGGCCAGGTTTCAAAGTGCAAACCGAGTTGTACTTCTCAAAGATTTGTAACAACTGTGTCTTCTCAAAGTCCTGTAGACTAGCCTGTAAAACAGCTTGTTGAAGATAAAAAGTAGTATCCATTACTGAAGAACAAGAAAAAGGTGCATCAACAGGGACAATAGCAGTGAACAACGAATTTACAGCCTTTTGATCACCCATGGCAGTTGGATAATATAGACTCCATCCAGCTACGTGAGATGTTCCGGGTTGGAAAGGATAAAGCATTTTACAATTATTTTTTAGACTGTACACTTGGTGCATTACATCAATTTGCACACCACTGAAGTACATAAAGTCCAAACCTAAAACAACAGCAAAAGCAAGAGCAGAAGCAGGTAAAACAGCTGTAGGCAGGGTCAAAGTCTGATCATGTAAACATATTTCCAGATCCAATCGCCCCAGGGGGCAAGTTGCATCTCCATTTGCCAAGTACAAAGGTCCTTCTTCCCACTTCTTTAGGACTTCTTGTGGGCCCTTACATTTTAACCAAAGATGTTCATGTAAGAGAGTATAGGTGGCTCCAGTGTCAAGAATAGCTTTACCTTTCCATTGACGAATAGACAAAGGTACAATCAATTGGCGTGGTATAGATACAAGAGACATAGGTTTACTAGGTCCTTGGCTAGACTGAAGCTTTTCTTGGAAGGGTAAAGCTGGAATAGGTGGTAATGTTGTGACTGACCTGTTTCCTGCAACACGCCCACTGGGTTGAACTGGAATTTCTAAGTGCCCTGAATTTACTGGTTTAGACTGGCATTTGTTGTTTTTGTACATTGGACAGGTACCAGGATCATGCTGTCCTCTACATCTCCAGCAAAGCAGTTCTGGCCTAGCAGGAGTTTTAGTATAACTTCCTGTAGTACTTGTTTTTAAAAAACAGCTCCACTGGGAGGATGAGCCCCCTTTCGTTTGTATTCCTGTTGTTGTTGCGGTCTCTTTCCAATTGATGTCCAAGACGCATAAACTTCTTCCACAGTGGTAACCGTCCCAAACTGACTGGTAAGATAAGGATTAATGTTTTTTAAGATCATTTTAACAATATCAACTTCACTCATTGTAGGTTTCCATTTTTTACACAAGGCTCTGTATGAAAAGCAAAATCTTTATTGGTTCATTTACTCTTTGTATTCTGGTACGTAATCTTTCTGCCAGTTCATCCTCATAATCTTCTGATAAGAAAGCAGACATGAACTGTTTTTCAAAATCTTTCCAATTCTTCACGTGTTCTCGGGCAATTTCCCACCAATCACGGGCCGTGCCATATAGTACACTGCGAAGAGTAGCAAGTACTTCAGAATCAGTTAATGGTCTAAGAGCAAGAAAATCATGACATTTAGATAAATACAGTAGCGGATCAGAATCGTCTTGAGGTCTGCCATATGTAGGAAATGATAATTTAATTGGATACTTGCCATCCATAGAGTTTAATGCAGATCTCCTAAAATTTAAACATCCATGATTCACCAAACCTCCTTCAGTTTCAGACAACAAGGGGTCAATATCTGATCCAGCAGTGACCATGCCTGGTCCTGATTCTATTTTTTCCTTGACCTCCTCTGTTGAAGTCTTCTGCAGAGTTTCAAACATTCGCTGTAACTCAATAGCTGAGAATGACATGTTTTTACTTCAGTATGCAAAGCTTGTGTGTTAATCTGACTGCTTTGAAGATCCTGTTGAAACTCAATTTGTAATTGTTGAAACATCCATTTCAATTCAGAAGTCAGTACAACAGACATATTGTGTACTTCCTCTTTAACAAGACTGTTTATGGTTTTCACAAACAGTTCACGTTCTCCGATAACCTCCGTCTTAATGTCTCTGAGGAAACCACCGACCTGTTGATAATGTTCTTCCCCAATGGTCACTTGATTTTGCAAACTCTGAAGCATCTCCTGCCAATAGATTTTATGACTAGTAGTGAAATCAGCAATAATTTCCTTAATAGACATAAGAGTAAATATGTCTCTAGCGGAGTTGGAGCAGGCAACAAGCGGTGGTGGTATTGGTGAAGGAACCTCCACATCCAACTCAATTAAAGATCCAGGAGATGTTAAGGGTTGAACATGAGGGCTAAAACTAAAATCACCGGCAGGGCTTTTTGTGTCCAGTGTTCTGTATAGACAAATCAAGATTGCTTACACCATGAAAGGATCAGGGGACTGCATTTTTTAAAAAAAAAGAATAAAGAAAAAAAAAATACAATACAATAATTCATAAATATAATTTCCAGAATATATATATTCGTCCCATCTGGGGTGCCACTTTCTGTAACTCTTGGGTCTCCATTGAGTGGACACCTTGGTGTTTTTAAGACCAGTAAGCGACTTCAATCAGTGGCATATTGGCCGAATCTATGGTCTGATGTCAAACGGTACATACAATCCTGTCAAGTTTGTCAATTATATAAACCAGAGAATCGTAAACCTGCAGGTGCTCTTCAACAAACTGTAGTGCATCGTCCTTGGGAGATGCTGGGAATTGATATTATGGGACCAATGCCCGTAGTTCTCAACAGAATATATACTTGCTTGTTGTAGTTGATTACTATACCGGTGGGTTGAATTGTTTCCCCCCTTAAAGCTACTGCAGAGGTTATCGCCAGGATAGTGACCAGAGACATCTTTACTCGTTGGGGTGTTCCAGATTTCATACTATCTGATCAAGGTTCCCAATTCATCTCATCTGTCTTTAGAGCTGTGTGTGCAATGGCAAGTCATTCCAAAGGTAACCTCTGCTTATCACCCACAGACTAATTTGACGGAGAGAGTGAATCGACTTTAAAGACATGATCTCTTCTTATGTGGGAAATCAACATAAGAAGTGGGATCAGTTTCTTCCTGAGTTTCGTTTTGCTTTAAATTCTGCAACGCATGAGTCCACGGGATTATCACCTGCAGAGTTGAACATTGGAAGATGCCTGCGAGGGCCTATGGAGAAACTCCTGGAGGGTAAGGTGGATTGTTCTATTTCTCCTTGTTCACCTTCTTATGATCTGTTACAGCGACTGAAGTCTTTTAATGTTCAGGCTCAGAAAAATTTGGAACAAGCTCGTCATCGCCAACGACGGAACTATAATAAACACCGTCGCGAGGTTCATTTTTTGACGCAAGACCGTGTTTGGGTTCGAGCTCATCCATTGTCTAAAGCTATTGACAAATTCAGTGCCAAACTTGCCCCAAAATGGAAGGGACCTTACCGAATTGTGCAACAGCTAGGCCCCGTCAATTATCAGGTTGTTCTTGAGGTGACTGGGGCTGATGCCAAAACAGTGCATGTGAGTAACCTTAAACCTTGTTTTCCCTCGGCTTTGGAATTGGAGACCCAAGAGCGACAGAAGGTGCTGGATATGTTTGCTGCAGACTCGGATGAGGAGGAGTTTGTGGGGTTCCCAGATTGATCAACAGAATTCTAATTTTTTTTTTCTGGCCATTCTGGCTATTTTTTTTTTCTAGGGGGGGAGACTGTGACGAGTCACGGTTCTCCGTGTCTGTCCTTTTAAGAAAATTGAGTGTAATAAATGACACGCCCCCTTGAGCCTTAATAAGGCTGTTTTTTTTCTAGAGAGAGCGATATTTTCTTTTTTTTCCTGGACTGGATGCATCTGTGGTTTTTCGTTACTGCTGTTTTCTGGGGTAGTAATCTTTAATTCTAAATTCTGTTTTACGTTTGTCACAATAGTATGAAGCTGCGTTTCAGTAGATGAACAAGATTCGGCTTTCGACTACCTGGGTTGAGGCTGGAAGTGGAACCTTGTGAATATGTAAACAATCGTGGAGGACTCTGATGTGGTGGAATTCCTAAATGGGTTTTTTCGCTGCAAACACGGATGGATTATATTACACGGGATACAAAATTCATGGAGGTCTCTTCAGTCCTTAGTAGGAGTGGGGTTGGACTGTTAATTTAAATCTACAGAGTGAATGGTGTGTATTGACAAACGCTGACCCAGTGAATCCTCTATTAATTAAAACTTAATGACACAGATCATATGTAAATCAAATGCTCAAAGTTTTGCATCACCCTAAAATTTTAGGATTGAGACTGATACTGTAATAAAAATAAAAATAAACTCTATGAACATAAAAAAATTGATTTCCATTACATGAGAGTAGATGTTAAAACTTCATGCTGATTTGAACTCGGCTCTCGCCAAGATAAGCACCAACTAAGACGTAGCTTTACAGTAAACTAATGTGATCCATCCGTGTCTCCATCCATTTACGTTTCCTTCCATATGATGATGTAGATAGCCTTCTGTCTGGTGTTAATGGCTGAAGTGTAATGCTGGCTCCAGGATCAGCTTATTTTGCCTCCCTGGCGCATCAGCACACACTAACGGCTGCGATGCTGGCCCGGGGATCAACCACAGTGCGGCCTCCCCAGCGCATCAGCATGACAACCGTCTGGATTGAGCTAAGTAGGGTACATCTCTGGGGTCTTCAAGTGGGCACCTTCCATCCTCAGTGTTTCGTCGACTAGCCCACGACACCTCAAGAGGGCTCGACGGTGATTCTGGCGTCCCAGCATCCCCCCCCTCCGTCCCCCACTCAACTCAGCCCAGCTTACTTACCTGTACATCAGCGTTTCTTTCTTTCTGTTGTGCTTGAGATCCCCAGCCAGAATCTTTCCGTCTCAACCACAGCCAGTTGCAGCTCCTCTCTGCTGCTTCAGATAAGTTCTTCACTGTGCGACGCAACTCTTGGCCACTGAATCCGATGTCTCTGAGAAACCGGGTTGTAGAGTGTGCCACAAATCCTCGACAACCCACTTCCACTGGGTAAACCCGGACTCTCCATCCTCGCTGTTCCGCTTCAGTGGCTAGTTGAGCGTACCGCAGTTTCTTCCTCTCATACGCCTCATCTACAGCATCCTCCCATGGCACTGTTAACTCTACCAGGTGAACAAGGCGTGCTGATCCAGACCACAAGACAATATCTGGTCGAAGGTTAGTGGTGGCAATCTCAGGTGGAAAAATAAGCCGTTGACCAACATCTGCCAGCATTTTCCAGTCTCTAGCAGCTTCCATTTCTCCTGGGCGAGGATTGGTTTTTTCTTGGTGGTTGCTGTCCTGGGCGGAGGAATTTGGTCTTTTGTGTGTAATGTTTTGATGGAACAGGTGGCAACTTATTGGTCATGTTACGCTTGTCTTCCAATGCTAAGGCCAAACATCGCAGCACCTGGTCATGGCGCCAAGTAAACCGTCCTTGGCTAAGCGCCACCTTACATCCTGTCAAAATGTGCCTTAATGTTGCAGGTGATGAACACAAAGGACATGAGGGATCCTCTCCTACCCAGAGGTTTAGGTTCTGTGGTGATGGGAGAACTGTGTTGACCTGATGAGGAAACTGATCCTGCTCTGTTCCATTGACCATAGGTCTTGCCAGCCAATCTTGCGTTGTTCCACACTCTCCTATCTCATCCATTCTCCTGCTTGGCCTGGGAAATGGCCTTTATACACCCTCATCCTCTCCTCCTGCTTTTGCACCTCGTTGACTACCAGCTTCCTCCTTTGAGCTGGGGCTGCCTTGTGCCATGTGGGAGGAGCTGAACTGAGACCAAGACCCCTCTTCCATGCTGAACTTGCCCCATGATATCACTAATTCAAGGGCAGCCTTTGCATCTTCCACAGCTTTCTTTGCCCACTTTCTCCCTTACGCATTTGTCACGTGACTCTACTAATGTCATTTCCAGTCTGACCTTGGTGCACTTAAACTCCTCGGTTAGAGCGGAGACTGGTAGCTGCAGTATTCCTTTACCATAAAGTCCCACTCTGCTGAGGCAGCGTGGAACTCCCAACCATTTCCTGATGTATGAACTGGTTAAAGCTTCCAGCTTCTCTACTGTTGTCAAAGAAACTCGTACACAGTCAGTGGCCACAGCAACCTCGGCAGTAGACCAAACTGAAAGCACCAGAGTTTTAGTTTGCCTGGTGAAGCGCAGCTGTCTATGCTCTTCAACCTTCCACTGCTTGTTGTCTAACTTCTCCCACACGAACTGTGTCCTTTAGATCCCCGTCAACCATCTCCCAAGACTCTTCACTGGCTTCTCAGACACTGTTGGTATTGCCTCACCATTAATGAAGAATGTTTTATCTACTACTTTGCCTTTAATTATAGAGATGCTCCTTGATTTAGTGGGCTTGAATTGCATTCGTGCCCATTCAATGTTATTGGTTAATTTGCCCAATAACCGATTAGTGCAGGCTACTGTTGTAGTCATGGTTGTCATGTCATCCATGTATGCTCAAATTGGTGGTAATTGGTTATACAGTACTTTAGATATTTTATTAACCATCATGTAATCAAAAAAACTAAATTATATCGCAAAAGCCTACTGGAAGCCATACTAGTAGTACAGTATTTCATGTTATATTTAAATTTTTGTTAGTTTTTCATTAAGTATATGGAAAACTACAAAGCGGTATGTAATTCAATATGTTAAAGTAACATTATTCTGCAGGTTTCATTTGACGGAGCAGTTAATTCAACTTAAATAACACGTATCATATGAATGATGTATCATATGTTAAATTGAAATAACTGCTGCGTCCGGACCGGTCCGGAGGATATCTGATACTGGACTGCCATTCTGTCTGCTTTATTATTATTACTATTGCAACGATTACTTAAATTACATATGAGGAGCACAGAGACAGTACAGCTTCATTATCTTAATTACTCGAGTTGTCTTCTATTTTGTATCTGTCGGCTCAGTCCATTTAAAATTTTCTTGATACACGGAGCACCAAGAAAAGGAGCTTGGGAAAGTGATAATTAGTATTGTTTTGTTCCGGAACCATTATAATGTATTTAAAAAGAATTGAAAAACTGCTATAATGATAATTTTTGATATGCAGAAGAAATAATTTGAGGTAGGTTTTAAGAAGACCAGACCCCTTTAAATGCCCCGTCCGGATAGTTTTTTCTTGGTCTGGCAGCATTTGAAGTGATTAAAAAATATGAAAAGTTTTGGCTTTTACCCACTCCCCAACCTTGCGACTTTCCGTGCTTTCAGGTAGATAGGGGGGGATATGGGTCCATTTTTTTAAATTATTATTTTGTATTGTTTGTGACCTAAGACCACACTGGTTTTATGCTCCATCAGGAGGCTGTGTGGTCCAGTGGTAAAAAAAAAGGGCTTGTAACCAAAAGGTCCCCGGTTCAAATCCCACCTCAGCCACTGACTCATTGTGTGACCCTGAGCAAGTTACTTAACCTCCTTGTGCTCCGTCTTTTGGATGAGACGTAATTGTAAGTGATTCTGCAGCTGATGCGTAGTTCACACACCCTAGTCTCTGTAAGTTGGACTCTTCTACACACCACCAATACACTCCCCCATGCTCCACCCAGAGTAGCTCACAGGCTCTCCTTAAATAACCCCCCCAGTATACAGCAGTTGCAACATTGTATACACTCCAACCAATCAGAGCCCCCCACCTGTCAACTGGCCAGGTGCACCTCTGAATCCCTTGAATCCTCATTGCTGCGCTGACATACCAATGTAACTCGATGGGGAGCAGTCTCTGTTGCAAGCTCCTGGATCCTGTGTGCTGTACATGGGCATAGTCACAGGGCAGTAAACAGGGATTTCACGGAAAATCATTGATTGATGTTCCTAATGTGGATACATTATAGTTTCAAAGAATGACTTGGCAATACATTAATTCTTTGCAAAGGACAAGGGACAGAAATAGTTTTACAAAAGAGTACAAAGTTAAACATCCACAAAGCAACAAAGCACCTCAACTTGTCATAACTTCAAACATGTGGGTAAAATATCAGTCTGTAATAAAAGATCATAAAATTGTCAGCTTTACAAATGACAGCACAATTATATTGAAATGTTAGCAAGTCCTGAAACAAAACCCCATACATATTTAATAGAATGTCAAATAAATCAATAATTGTGTGCATTTCAGGGCAGCAGTGTGGAGTAATGGTTAGGGCTCTTGGACCGGAGGCTCGTGTGTTCAATCCCAGGTGTGGGACACTGCTGCTGTACCATTGAGCAAGGTACTTTACCTAGATTGCTCCAGTAAAAACCCAACTGTATAAATGGTTAATTGTATGTAAAAATAATGTGATATCTTGTAACAATGGTAAGTCGCCCTGGATAAGGGTGTCTGCTAAGAAATAATAAATAATAATAATAATAATAATATATATATATTTTTTTTTTAGGTTGATTTGATCAAAGGAACAAAAGCAGTTGATTAATCCATATATTAGGATCTGACACCCAGGGTTTCAAAGAAATGAAGCAGCCACCAGGAGTAAATAACACAGTCTCACACAGTTTGCTATTCTGAGTACTTCAAACAACCCACAAACTGTACCACTAACCGCAAATTTAGCACGGTTGAATTTCATTCAATATATAGTCCCCTGTGGATTATTTTAGATACAATACATATTTCACAGTATGCTTACTTAACATTCTTGTTATTTATTTATGTATTTATTTATTTATTTTAAATGGCAACCATTGTTTCTATCCATATTAATGCATTTTGTTACACCTGGTACCCATTTTTAAAGCAGTTATTTGGCGCTTTGTATCAGCTGGAATGATACGGTCAGCTGGAAGGTACTTAACAAAAGAGAAATGGGAGTTTACAGTTTTCTGCATTATAATTTTTTTCCCCACAAAAAACAAAACAAACCATTTTTAAAACCAAATACAAGAAGCCAGTCAACTACAATGTACAATGGGCAAGTTGTCCTGACTATTCTCAAATTAAGAATACATTTAAATTAAAGTTATGACTTGATTGAAGAATTAAACATTTTAAAATAAAATTACAAAGTGAACCCGAGTCAATACTTTAAGTGCAGCACAAAAACCTGGACTAGAGGACACAGTTGGAAATTAAGTTAGAATATGTTTTGTATAGTTTTGTACAAGGATAGTCAGTTTTGAGGTGCTGGAATGGGCTTTTTCTTTTTTGTAGAAATGTTTTCATACTAACTTTTATACTTGATAACATTCATTTAAAAATTCAATTGATGCCTATGATGAATATTTGCTTTTGTGAATAATTAGCTATTAACATTTAAAATATAGAGTACTTTGATGTATGTTTGAATATTACTAAATCAAGTTATTAATCAAACTGATAGATCTTGTTACATACCAGTAATTGATTTATTAAAATGTTTGGATACACTGCTGTTTTACTGATTACTGGCTCATTCACAGTCGTCTAAAAATAAAGCTAGAATATGTTTTGTTGGAAAATAATAATTAAAAGTTTTTTGAACGATTCAAATTTCGCTGCAGATGGATTTATTTTCATAAATTTTCCAATTTTTTTTTTTGGGGGGTGGGGGGAGTTGCAAGCGAACTGAATCTGATTTTGTAAGTTGTATTAGATTGTACAGAGTAGTGGCGAAAAAAGTAACTTCTGCAAGGCTCTCGTTTCCTTCTGTATTGTACGCATTCATCTTTTTTGTGCATGACAGTTCAGCGTGAGGCTGGACATTTTAGTTACACGGTGTTCAGAAATTAGGATCTAAGAGATCTAAGGGTTTTACTGGTTTTACTCAAAAGTGATTCCTGTTCAGGTATTTATGAATGGGAATAATAAGAGACATGCACTTTCTTGTTTGATAACCAAAAAAAACTGCATTTCTAAAATTTTCAATTATACAAAGGTAACTAATTTAAAGTTAGATAAAAAATGTTTAGTTTTGCAATTTATTTTGTTTAGTAAAATTAAAGTGTTTCAAAAAAATGTATTTACACTCAGTGCATATTCTATGTGATTTCCATCTTTTACAATATTTATTCAAGTGAATAAAGGACAGTTTAGATTAGGTTTATTTATAATGTTACAGGTTTAAACATGTAAAATGTTCTTAATTTGACATTTTCCCAAGGAGTGCTAATAGTGGGCCGCAGTGCCTAATGCAGCTGAACAGGTGGACCTCGGGTAAAAAAAAGTTGGCCTAAAGTATTTATTCACTTGTTCTGAAATGAAAGTGTGTTTTTCTAGTTTGATTTAGTGCAGTGCATTATAGTTAAAATTATTAGTAGAGGACCTAAGACGATCTGTATTTTTAACATTTATGTATGTGCACAGAATGTGCTTGTGTCTGTATTTAAAATAAAGATTGTGTCTTGATTGTGATACCTTCAAACTCTTGCATTGTGTTTTTATACTTCCCACCAATCAAATCACTAGGTCAGATTCACCCAGCAACATGAATACTGGTTATAGGTGAGAAAGGCTGTCAATTCTCTATACACAGCACAGCCACCTCACTTGTATCAGTACGTAGCGTACAGTTATTTGATTACAGCCTTCTCGCTTGCACACCCAAGGCTTTGTCCAGTTGCTGGGCTGTTGCTACAACTTACTGCTCTCAGGCCTCTGTTAGCTATGTTTTATGTATGGAGCAACCTCTAATTTCTCAATCGAGGGTCAATTAATTGCCAGCTTGTGCCACCGTATACTAGTTCTCAGCAAAGGTTTTTATTATTATTATTATTATTATTATTATTATTATTAAAGTTTATAGTAAGAATTTACAAGTAAAATATCTCATCATAAAGGCCATTTTATAATAAATATCAAAACATTTACGAGGTACCGGATGAACATTCAAGGGTTCAGATGAATGTCAATCTCGATTTTAGAGATGAGAGCACATTCAGCAGGGAAGAAGGAGGGTCTCTCAGCTGTAGCTGGAGGGAGGAGTAAATACCACTGTTCTAATTAAAAGTTTTAATTTGTTACTCTCAATACCCTTAGTCATTTTGAATGTTAAACGCAAGCTTTCAGACTCTTGACTGACCTCCTCTCGACTGAGACGCGTGTGTACGTGGAGAAAAAAAAAATGTGGTAAAGTTATCAATCTTTGGAATATGAAAAGGTCACAGCTATACTGCTTCACTGTTAGGTCAATAGCTGTCAGTCTCTGTGAATTTCCTTTTTCCTACATTTGTCTACATTCAGACTGAACCCACCCCTGGGATCTGTAGCAATCAAATCACAATACACAATGTCAAAATTAACTACTCAATTTTGCCACACTGTAGTGAACAAATTAAGCTGACAAATGTTTTTTGATTAAAAAACACTTTGTATACAAGAAAGGTATACCTCCAATACAATCATATAAGCACGAGTTCCAAATTGACTTTAGATAAGGCCTCAGTACAGCTCTGTGTATGATACGTTTGTATCAGAAAGCACGGATATTCATGGAGTCAATTCAAAAGAGATGAAAAGACTGACAAAACTTTACAATGTTTGATATTTATACCTTTGTAACCAATTGTTGTCTCCCCTTGGTTTCTGTCCAATAATCAAGGTAGTCGTTCTCTTATTACACATGGCGAGCCTACCACATACTTCCTCTGTGGGAAAGGGGCGGTGCTCTCTGACCTTATGGTCCGCCACGTTCTACATTCAGCAGGGCGCATCCATCTTCTTTTAAAATACCTCCCCTCGTCTCAGGGTCAGCCACGTGTAATGTGGTATGGTGCGTCCATTTTGCCTTTTAAATGCACATTCCCCATCTCAGGGTCAGCCATGTGTAATAAGAGAATTCTAAACTTGGACAATACTGCATTAAAACGACTATAAAAGCACATTCACACACAATTTAAACATAATGATTAAAAACAATTTAACTATAAAAGACATACACGTAAATGTAAAGCGATAATTAATAACATAATTAATACCTCATGCAGAAAGCCATTACTACAACAGACAAAACTGAATAAAATAACTGCCTTAGGAAATGGACTTAGATGCATGGGATCACCATAAATGTAAAATAACATGAAATGGAATGATGTTTTAGTTTAGTGGTCATGTAGACTTTTTTTTGACACTTTTTTTTAATACACATTCTACATTGTACACTGTGGTAAACTACAAGAAAACATACAGGCCATACCAATAGCCTCTAGTACAAGTCTAACAATACCTATTTATTTAAGTGTATTAATTAATTGTATTGTTTTTTTGCCATAGTAGTGTTACAGTGTTTTTTCCCGGGGGTCCCTGTAGGCCCGTGCGTTAATCCGCCTCTGCTGTAGCTTGTTCTACATGTCAGTGCTGTGCAGTGGTACACTTGTAAAGTTTGTGTATGGCTATGGTTCTGATTAACAAAACAAAACTAATGTATTTGTACAGTTGGAAATGTAATGCAATTGTACTGCACCATGGTTAAAATACTGGTTATTAGATGGTGCAGTGGTTAAAATACTGGTTATTAGATGGTGCAGTGGTTAAAATACTGGTTATCAGATGGCACACTGTTTAGTTATTGATTTTTTGATTTTTTTTTTTTTTTGCTTTTTTTATTGATGCAAGCAGCTTTTTCTTTTAAATTTGAATTATACAACACATTTGTAAAAGCCAATGCAGCTGGAACTATTGTCTAAGTATGGTTTTGGAAAGAAATGTTCAGTAAAGCAAAGAAGATATGTTCTTGAACTTGTTTGGGTACTTGATAAGCTAAAATAAAATAGGTTAAACAAAAGTGATATGGGATGTATAACTTGATTTTACACTCTGTTAATTATTACTTTTTAAATTTTAGAAATTTTGAAAAACTGAATAGTTTCTAGCAGTTTAACTACAAACGAAAAACAACACTGTAAAATTATTAATGGAATCAAATGTTGCAAACCTGGGTTATTTCAAAGCTAAACCTGTGTATCTTTCTTTATTTATCAATGTTGAGCATGTAGGGGAAAAATTCAATTGTAAAAAACATATTTTAAACACAAAAAATCACGAGATAAATGATCTTGTGATCTTGACATAAAGGAGACATTTTATTTTTTTCAATGGCCTCAATGAGCTGTCGTACACTGGGGTACTGTGACAAAGGGGTATGTGAAACAAAAACATTTCCTAATACAAACTACAAACGAAAGTGAAGTTCACACAAAATACATCAAATAAGTGAAATCAATAATAATCAAACTAATAATAATAATAATAATAATTAATCAGTGCACACTATACTTAGTGACATTTACACATCTTACACAAGTGCTTGAGTTTGCACATTGTGTTCCATTTTTACATTTATCAAAATTTGACCAATTTTCTTTTAATTTTGCCTGAAGTTGCATTTGTCTAGCACAGGATAATTAAATATGTATTTAATGTTTTGTGTGTGTTCAAATAAAGGCAGTATCATATGGCAAGCAGTTTTAACATTTAATCCTCAATTTTTTTATATGAACAGTTCTATTTCTGATATCAACAATTTTATTTTTGATATCAACATTTTTATTTTTGATACCAGAAATATAATTTTTTCTATAAAAAAATCTAAAATTTAAATCAGTAATTGTAATTTTTTATATATAAAAAATAGATTTGTTGATATCAACAATTACATTTTTTCTATAAAAAAATGCATGGTAATGAGCATCTGGTCTGAATTGTTGATATAGAAAATGCATATTAATGACCAACCAGTATGAATTTTTTATATAAAAATGCATACTAATTAGGTGACCACATCTGGTCTGTCCACTTGTATAAACTTCACTGTGGGTGATATGAAAGTTAACACATTTCTTTCATGGACCCTGGCAACAGTGAAACAAAAATTGAAACTGAGAAAATCTGCCCAATCTGACTCCTCTCCATAGACACTCAATAGAAAAATAGCCCTGGAGCTCTTGCAGGCCAGGTGTTTATTAGTATGAAGTTTTGATATCAACAATTCTATATTTGATATAAAAAAATGATATTGAGAATTGTTGATATCAAACATTCTATTTGTTATACCAACAAAACATTACTGATCTGAGTAATAGAACTGCTTATATCAGAAATTTAGGATTACATTTTAAAATGCCCTGTCATAGTTTCACATTAGGAAATAAACAAGTGAATCCTGTTTATTATTTAGGGAACAAAATGGCTGCAAATAGAAATGGGTTCCTATTGAGTAATCAGTATTGGTGTGTTGAGCTCTCAGTAAATATGTAAAGTCAGGTTATGCTCCAGTAGACTATATACTAGTAGTTAATCAAGCAGTGCATGTTTCCAAGGGACATTTTATAACCTGAAATAACCTCTGAGAAGATGTGAAATAAAATTCTCACTCAGTAAAAGTTATAAAACACAAACAAACAGGCTATGAGAAAATATTTAGATTGCTAATCTACTAGAAAACTACATCAGACAGTCAAATCATAGAGAGACACTACAAATAAAAAAAAAGGTTTTAATAACCTTTGTTATTGCTATACACTGGTACAGAAAAGCTTTAGCAAGTGATTTGGATAAACTGAAAGGAATGTTTCTTGTATAACTGTGGAATACTTGTATTAGTTATATAAGAGTTAATCCTGTTTTTTCAGATCAGTTACTCACCATGAGGTTAGGGTATTTAGGTTCCAAGTCACGAAAACAAAAACCTCTGAACATGTGTTCATTGTCTTCATGTTTTCATACCTATAGCGCAGCCATGTTATTACATGTCAAGAAGAAATAATTGTGATTAAAACTTAGTTGATCGTCCGTCTCAGCCCATCAGGTTCCAAGTAAAGTGGTCATTATTCATAGATTCTACAACATTAGAGTACGTAAAATCCATTGCATACAAATTATTTATAATAAGGCTTAACTTTTATGTGAGGTTTGTTTTCGTCCCAATGAAACCAAGTAGCTGGATCTCTAAAATGTTATTTATTTTAAGAAAAACAGAATTAAAAAAATGTGTGTGTGGGGGCTCCTGAGTGGCGCATCCAGTAAAAGCACTCGCAGAGTGCAGGATGCGCTCTATAGCCTGGACGTCGCGAGTTCGAGTCCAGGCTATTCCACAGCCGACCGTGGACGGGAGCTTCCAGGGGGCGGCGCTCAATTGGCCGAGCGTCGCCCGGGGGGAGGGAGGGTTAGGTTGGCCAGGGTGTCCTCGGCTCACCGCGCACCAGCGACCCCTGTAGTCTGGCCGGGCGCCTGCGGGCTTGCCTGTAAGCTGCCCAGAGCTGCGTTGTCCTCCG
The DNA here is from genome assembly GCA_036884735.1 of Huso huso. Classification (NCBI taxonomy): domain Eukaryota; kingdom Metazoa; phylum Chordata; class Actinopteri; order Acipenseriformes; family Acipenseridae; genus Huso; species Huso huso. The sequence continues at coordinate 29,879 of JAHFZB010000252.1, read as the reverse complement.
ACGCTGTAGCTCTGAGGCGGCTGCACGGTGAGTTCGCAGTGTGTAAAGAAGCGGGTGGCTGACGGCACACGCTTCGGAGGACAGCGCAGTTCATCTTCGCCCCTCCCGAGTCAGCGCAGGGGTGGTAGCGGTGAGCTGAGCATAATAAAATAATAGGGCATTTCAAATTGGGGAGAAAATAATAAAAAAAAAAACTAATTGGCAACGACTAAATTTAAAAAAAAAAGAAAAAAAAAAAAATAATGTGTGTGTGTGTGTGTGAGAGTGTGGGGGGGTGGTGATTATTGGGTGGCAGGGAGGAAGTTAAAATCCTCCCTGCAAAAACACGTGGGAATGTGGCTGGAGCCATGAGTTGAATAAGTGATTAAATAATTAACTAAGGCTCCAGCCACAGGTGTATAAATAAGGTGATCACGGGTGTTAGCTTGGTTAGTGTTGGATTTGTTGTTGGTAAGACATGGAGGTTTTCATGGTGCGTGCTGTGCCATCTTGTTTGTGTATTTAGTCCGTGTCTCATCCTGTAGTACTGTAAGTGTTTTGTATACCCTTTTGTTTTGGCCCTTGTGCCGTTAGTTTTGTTCCTGTCTTTTGTGTATTATTATTATTATTATTATTATTATTATTAAACGTGTGCATTAGCGCTTTACTGTACCTTCTGTGTCTGAGTCTCACTTCCTGGTAGAAATACCCTTACCAGTGACACTGCCCTTTCACAGGTATAAATAGGTTACTGGCTGGAATCTTGTGTTTTATCAGTTTTATGCCACTTTACGTGGAAGTTATTTGGTCGTTCCTCATCATTCGTTGCATAAAACTGATACAACACATACGTTTCAAGCTTCCTTAGTGATCCGGTCCAAAAGAAAATAAATACTTAATTAGAAAGATTTTTTTTTATGTGCCCTACAATTCATTTTTATGGCACTGTTTTAAATATACCAGATTTACAGACTGAATTCCTGCCTCCGTGGACTCACGGTAACTGGGACTGATCACAGACGGGACTTTCACAGAATAAGCTTTGGTTAAAGCCTAGTGGAAATGTTACTTCTAGAATGGCTTGGATAAATTAAACCCTGTGATTGGCTGAAGAAGATCACATGCCCATGCAGTAAGGCAAACCACCTTTGAAGGTCAAAGCGTGACTGGGCAGTGTTGCCAACACCTACTTGGTAAAAGACTGTAGACTATACTGTGAAAAGTCTCCAGAAATGTCACTAGAGGGGGGTGGGGTTATGATTAGGATTGGGGTTGGCCAACTGATACTACACAAAGTGTTAATGATAGCCGAGCACTGTGCAGCCCCAGACCAGATGCATGGGAATTCTTAAATCAAGCTTTGCACAGCTCAGTTAAATGATCGACACTGCGCTATGTGCAGCAATATTGAGGGCTATTATGGCTTCCGTTTCTCCAACTAAATTCCCAGATGAAGAGGTTAATGTCTGGCATCCGAAAATGTGTTTGCACATTCTTTATATGATTTCCTGTGAAAAATGTTTTCAGTGGACTTCCTGTCCATTTGGAGATACAGTGCCTTGCGAAAGTATTCGGCCCCCTTGAACTTTGCGACCTTTTGCCACATTTCAGGCTTCAAACATAAAGATATGAAACTGTAATTTTTTGTGAAGAATCAACAACAAGTGGGACACAATCATGAAGTGGAACGAAATTTATTGGATATTTCAAACTTTTTTAACAAATAAAAAACTGAAAAATTGGGCGTGCCAAAGAAAATCGTCTAAAATTAAAAATATACCATTAAAAAAAACTTTGCCCATTTCTTACCTCCAGATTGCCCTGAGCAGAAACATAAAACCCCTAGATCTGGAGGGAAAAACTGATCTAGCAACACTGCTCTGGAGAAATTAAACTACTGTTAAGACGCAGGCAGCACGTTTGGAGGAATAAAAAATAAAGGCGCAGAGAGATTATTGTGCTTGGTGAAATTTCCATGGAAAAAGAAAAAAAAGTCTCACCTTTTTCTCACTCTATTTTGGTAGTACTTTTGGGTTGTATGTGTTATTAAAATATGGCAGGGTATATTTAATGTCTGAGTTCTGATTTGGTTTTGCGCGAATGCTCATATCGTACAGCTTTCTTAAACTGGGTTTCCACAAAGCTTTTAGGTTGTGTTAAAACACTGAAAGTGCAGCCTGCCTCATTTGGCCACAAATGTAATAAAAAAAAACACAGGGGAAAAAACTAAAAAAGCAGAGACATAGTGTTACACAAATAAAAGCAAACAAAAAAAAAACATTCCATAAGAAAGCGCATGTATTATTTGCTAAACATTTTTGACTGCATATATATTTAATCATAAACCTATTATTATTATTATTATTATTATTATTATTATTAATAATAATAATCAGTCATTTAGCAGACGCTTTTATCCAAAGCGACAGAGACTAGGGGTGATCTATGCAACTGCTGCTGCAGAGTCACATGTCTCATCTGAAGGATATATACACACATTAGTGAAGGTTCCTTAGAAGAGGCAAGGGAGGCAGTGCCTCCTCAAAATCCCAAAGTAAAAAAAAAATTATATATATATATATATATATATATATATATATATATATATATATATATATACACAGTGGTTTGCAGAAGTATTCACCCCCTACCAATAATGTCACATTTTGTTGAATTACAAATAATGTATGCATAGTTTTTCAAACTAACTTTTTTTTATTCAAAGCTGTAGTGGTTAAACTGAACACTGTTATATGATGAGGAGGTTAAATGTCAGCAAAACTTGCAAAGAAAATGTACAAAATGAAATTTACTGGTTGCATAAGTATTCAGCCCTTAAGTCAGTACTTGGTAGAAGCACCTTTTGCAGCAATTACTGCTATGAATCTTTTTGGATAGGTCTCTACTAGCTTTGCACAGTAGGATGGTGAAATTTCTGCCCATTCTTCACGGGAAAATTGCTCCAGTTCTGATAAGTTTGTTGGGGATCGTTGATGGATTCAAGTAAGGACTTTGACTGGTCTACTCAAGAACATTAATTCTCTTCTTGTTCAACCACTCCAGTGTGGCTTAGGCTTTGTGCTTTGGGTCACTGTCCTGCTGAAATGTGAATTTCCTCCCCAGTTTCAGAGTCTTGGCTGACTCAAACAGGTTTTCCTCAAGGATTCACCTGTACTTTGCACCATCCATTCTCCCTCTATCCTGACAAGCTTCCCAGTCCCTGCTGAAGAGAAGCATCCCCATAACATGATGCTGCCACCATCATGCTTGACAGTTGGGATGGTGTTGACTGGGTGATGTGCAGTGTTGGACTTGCGCCAGATGTAACGCTTGGAATTTAGACCGAAAAGTTCCATTTTTGTCATGTCTGACCACAAAACCTTTTTCCACATCTGCATTCTTTTTTGCAAACTCCATACGTGCTTTAAGATGAGGCTTTTTGATTAATGGCTTCTTTCTTGCCACCCGTCCATACAGGCCAGCTTTGTGTAGGGACTGGCATGTTGTTGATGTGTGAACACTGACTCCAATCTTAGACACAGAACTTTGTGTTTTAATTCAGAATGATATGATTCTGAAATTATCACTTGGTTATACATTACCGTAACTAACTGTCCTAAGTATCGTAGTTATTGACTTCTTCAAGCTTGATCCCATTGACTTCAATTGCCTGTGGAATGGTATATGTATTGAACATGACTTGAGTATTCTTCAGGTTCATTTTCAAACCCGCTTTGATGCTAGCCTTGTGTAGTTGTTGTATTCTTATTTGTAATTCTTCTGGGCACGTTGTAAATATTAGGATGTCGTCAGCAAATGTTGTAGGTGATTCAAGTAGGCTTCATTGATCTTCAGCCCTTATTTTCCCAATCCTTTTTAATCTTGATTTTGTCGCCGTTTTTATGGAGTCTTACAGTGGATGTTGCATTCTTGTATATGGTGCTGATCAAGTCTCTGTATGTTTTCTCAATTCCTTGTTTTTTCAGAGAGCTTAATTCAGATCTTGAGTAAACAGAGTCAAAGGCTTTTTTCATATCGATGAACCCCAAGCAAAGTGGTAGTTCGTACTCGTTGCTGGTTTGAATCACTTGCTGTACAACCTGAAGATGATCCATTGTGCTAAATCCACTCCTAAATCCTGCTTGCTCAATTGATTGTGCCGAGTCAAATTTATCTTGAAGTCTGTTGGTGAGTATCTTTGTAAAAGTTTTGTAGATTATAGGAACTAAGCTAATAGGTCTGTAGTTCTTGAGGTCTTCTTTATCTAATTTCTTATGTAAAAGTATCACCGATGCGTTGTTCCAGTTGTTTGGCACTTTCTTTTGCTTAATACAATCTTTTGTCACCTCCTTCTTTCACGATGTCAATCGTTATGCCGTCTTCTCCGGGTGCCTTTCCTGTCTTCATATGTTTGATAGCATGTTTCACTTCTTCAGTTTGGAACTTCTTCCTCGGGTTGCATTTTTTCCGTCTCGTCTTCATCATCTGCTATGTTGCTCTTTTTATCTTGATATAATTTTCTGTAAAAGTCTTCGACTCTCTTCAAAATCAATTCATGGTTCTTGATGACAGTCCTGTCCTCTTGTTTGATTGCTAAAATCTGTTTTTTCCCAACGATTAATCTTTGTTTTGCTTTCTTCATGCTTCAGTTGTTTTCAATAGTTTTCTCTACCAACCTATAGTTGAACCTACAGTATATCCTCAGTAATGCACTTCCTTACTGTCTCAATGTATTCCATCTTTGACTTTCATATCCCTTCTTTTCTTCATGAGGTCTTTTGTCTCTTGCGTGATCTTCTGATCACATTTTGTACTCTGTGTTCCAGCGATGTTTTTTGCTGTTTCTGTAATTACTTGCGTCACTTCTTCATAGATGTTGTTTACCTCGATTGCTTCATCTTTTTGTAGATCTTGAAGAGCGCTGAATCTATTCTTCAGTTCCAGTTGAAACACCAGGCTTTGCTTCTGGAGCATTTCTACGTTGATTGTGTTGGATTTCGTCATCACAAGTTTCACTCTTTCCAGTGCTGTGTTTAGGTGTTTTATGCATCTTACAAGTCTGTGGTCACTTCCTATGTTAAAATTGTTTAGTACTGAGACATCTTCCATGGTGTGCTTCTTGTTGGTGAGTATGTAGTCAATTTCATTCTTCACTCCATTGGGTCCTCTCCATGTCCATTTTCCTGATGGGTTTCTTCTGGAAGAAGGTGTTCATGATGAATAAGTTCTTGTTCTCTGCAAATTTGACTAGTCTGTCGCCCCTCTCGTTCCTGTCGCTTTGTCCAAATTTGCCAACCGAATTCTCATCTTCTTGATGGGCTCCTATTATGGCGCTGAAGTCACAGATGATGAACTTATAGTGACTTTTCCCATTTTCGTGTAGTTCTTGTGCTTCTTCATAAAAATCTTCAACTTCTTCATCCAAATAGCTTGTTGCTGCTGCATATACTTAGAGGACCTGAAGTTCATACTTCCTTGAAACTTTCACGAAGCTGTCAGTCTCTACTGTGTTATTCTTGATTCTCTTGTGGACAATGAATCCAATGCCTCCTGTTCGTCCATCTACATTGTCTCGGTAGAAGAGAAGATGCCCACTATTCTTGAGTTCTAGTAGTCTTTCGTCTTTTCACTGTACTTTGCTTAGTCCTATGATATCCCACTTGATTCTTCCAGGTTCTTCTTCCAACTCTTGAAGTCTTGCTTCACCTGAAAGAGATCTGCAGTTCTACGTGGCCAGGGTCAGTGTTCTGTGGCAGCCTAAATTCATAACCCGGTGATTCTTAGCACTCTCTGCCTTCATGCCTAACCGGCCGCCGCTTTTGTCGGCGACAATCCAGCCTCCGGGGAATGAGGGCCATGTTTTTGTCTGTGGTTTCATTATGGGGGTTGGCCATAACTCACCACACTAGTCAGTCAGGTTGGTGAGTGCCCCTTCCACTTTGGCTGAGTATGTTAGCTATCTAGGAGTGCGAGGTGAGGGACCTGACCTACCAACACCAGATTGATGCGCTGGGGTGGTGGTTGGGGCTGTGGTGGAGGTGGTCTCTTCACCTCTTCTAGTAACTAGTATTTGGCAGACTAGTAAGTCTGCCAAATAAATAATAATAATAATAATAATAATAATAATAATAATAATAATAATGTTGTCAGTCTGAATAAAATAATAAGATTCTACTGCTGCTGGGAGCTTAAGAGAGCTCTTTCTTTTTTGGGCCACCAGTCACCACTGACACACGTACATATATACATGTACAAGGTTTTTTACAGGATTGTAGCTTCAGCAAATCTGAATCTGAAGTCTACTAACAGAGCTAAAATACCAGCACTTTAGGTTAATGATATAAAAATTATCTAATCAAAATGTTTAGTACACTACATTTTTTACATTTTTGTAGTAAATCAGGATACACTACTCACTGCGTTTCCACTACATATTATTGTTATAATAATAATAATAATAATAATAATAATAATAATAATAATAATAGCAAGAAATACCTGAATCTGAATCCTGCAGTGACAGTGCAAGGCTCTTGTCAGTAGAATATGGTTACAATATACTATATTTTGTTCTTGTTATTGATGAACCAGTATATCGGTAGTCCACGAGTTCAACACATTTCTCAGTGCTGTTAAGGAACTTCATTATGCAGTATATTAGTCTTGCAGCAAGCTGCTTTTAAAAACTGTATTTGTCTTTTTTAACAAATTCGTGGAACCAATTTATTTATTTTTTGTCATGTTTTCGTACTGTAAAACAAATCTTGCTAAATGAATTTGCTCAAGCCTGGTGTTGTCAGTAGATGGCAGCAATCCCATACTAAAAAAATATATATTTTAAATATAATTTCAGGTAACAATATATCAATTATATTGTCCATGTATGTTTTAGAAATGTATTATTCAATATATTTACTAAACATGTATTATATAATGTATTCACAATATATTACATAATGTAAAGTGCCTGGACACACACCATATTTTGCATGTGTTCCATCAAACAGATATGACGCCAATAAATAAGAAATGAATGGAATTCCGCAATTTCACTTAAAAATAACTACTATCTTTAAACATAACGGAATATATCAACATTTTGTAAAAATTCAGTGTATATAAAACACTCAAGTACAAAAATTAAAAGCTTTCTACATATGTTAAAAGGCTGTTTGCATTACAACAGGTGTTTGGGCTGCTTCTCTGCAGACCTGCTAACATTGTTCTTCTGAAACTATGAGACGTTACAAAAAACTGCTGCTTCCAATTAAAAATTCATTAATAGCTATGGAATTGTTACTGAAAATGGAGCTATGAAAGTAAAAAAAAACACTAATAAACTGGAAATACATTTTTACAATTTCATTCTTTTTTCATATTGGTGGGCATACAGTTTAAATATAAGGTGGCTTAAAATATGAACAGCCTATTGTGTCCTTGATTGTTATTGACCTCTCTTTTTTTTCTTCTTCTAAATACCAGGCTTAGCCCAGTTATTTTTTATGCGGTATCTGTAACACTTCGGTATCTGCAGAAAGATTGATTAACGACCATATTTGTTCCGTCAAGAATAAACTTATTTACCGAATTAAAATCACAGTGTCTGTGTTTTTATCTGCTGTACATGGATAAACTTATGAAGCCTTCTTGTTTTAAATTTAGTGCTGCCTGACCGTCGCAGTCTCCCATTATATGCAATATATAAATATATTGTTTGAAAACACTGCATACACTTTTAAATATATTAATGTGAATATATTTATTTACAACATATTTTACAATGTATTTTTGAATATAATTTAGAAAAATAAAATGTATAAATGTGAATATGTTGATTTACAAAATACATTTATAGTATATTATAAATATATTTAAGCAACATGTCATGTTTAAGAAAATATATTATAAATACATTTCAGGTTTAAAAAATATATAATTCCATATATTAAAAATATATTTATTTTCCGTATGGGGTAATACAGCTACGCTACATTAATAGATATTTTGGTACAAATGTGACTTTGTAGGTGCCCATGATAGATGGTACTTAAGCTAGTGTACAATGAATTACATCTTATTGCTAAGGGCTGGACAGAACAATCTAGGCTAAAGCAATCAGCTATGCAATGACCAATGACGAAGATAACACATGTAAGTGTAAGAAGGGCTTTGTTATTTATGTATGTATTTATTGCAAAGTTTTTTTTTTTTATCTGTAGTAGCACACATGTGCCGCTTGTCCAAGATATCAAGCTGAAGGGATTGATTTCGCCTGAGGAGTTTACAATATGAACAGTGCATGTAAATGTGGTGATGGCCACATTTAGAGACCATAGATTAGACCATAATCTAAAATTTGGTTTGTAACTATTTTTTGCCCCTTTTGAAAATAAACAAGCATCAATTGTTTGCTCACAGGTATAGTGATGAAAAATTAACTTTATTTGTGAGTAACTGTAACGTGGTGGGTGGGTGGGGGGTGGAACAGACGTCACAGAGTCACTGATACAGGTGCAAATACTCCAATACCAACAATGGTAGAGGGCTGTCACAAGGCTGGCTGAGTGGTGACACGTCAGACTCGGAAGAAACACAGACAGACAGTAGTGGTGAGTGAAACTGAGACGCAATGGTAGCGTTCAGAAGGTTTATTGCAAAATAAAAAGGTTTTAAACACAAAACAGGACACTTACGCCAAAATAAATATATAAACAAAACGCACTAACACACAAAACAAGCGGACGAACGTTTAAACAAGTACCGTGCTGGCACTTCCAGCACGCTGTAGCAATTGTTATTCTTTACTTTAGCTTTTATTTCTCCTTCTCTCTCACCCGTTCTCCACTCACGAACACCCAACCCCTAGTGAGTGAAATGTGCATCTATATATACTGTTGTGCTGGGATTCAATTACTAATTAATTATTCACTTGAATCCCAGCACGTGAATTAATTACGTGCAACCTCGTGCTTAAATACAATTATACATCTTAAATAACTCGTGCTGCACACACCCATTTATATCCCGTGCAGCCATCTCTATACACCAACATTTACACACAACACGTAACATATAAACAAACTACGCACAAGGGCGTGGCCACATTGCCACAAGGGCGTACTTTTTTAAAGGGGAACACAGTCCAAAGCAACAGAAATATAAATCATAGGTCCCAATAGAGCGAGTCCCTCTCAGCTCTGTAATAGAAATGTTACAGAAAATAGAATTGGCTCGACATAATGTACTGGCATTTTGCACTCCTATAACCTTGCTCGCATGATGCCTACACTGCAACTGCAGCTGTGAAGATAACAGGATGAGCCAGACGTGTCTTTTTGCACGTACACCCAAACTACCCATCCTGTTATCTGCTTGCTTAGCTATATGCCACGTATGCGTAGTTATAAGTTGTTTTTTCTTATATGCTAATATCTGAATCATCATTGGCTAACCCTCTGCCTTGCTGACAGTTTTAAGGTATATAAGAAACTGATCTAACTCTGTATGTTGGAACACTGCTCGATGATTATCTAGCACCCTGTGTGTTGAGAGTGTTTTCAGTTTGCAAACTTAAGAAATAAAGGCCTGTGTGTTTGGAACTTGCAGTCTCTCTTCCTTTTATTAGAATTTCCACGACAATTCTTGGCGACGAGGATGGGATGGCTAGCTCCGTTTGCTGATTGTTCCCGGGGACCTCGAGGTTAACCGTCGACGGGGGCTGCTTAGGAGTGGCTCAGGGAACCACACTCTGAAATAATTTCGGAGGAGAAGGACCCGCCTTGAACCCGGCTGGGAGCATCGGTGGACGGATACGCCATCCCGAACAAAGACAAAGGGTGAGACTGGTTTTCCTCATACATAAAATTGACCAATTGGTAAGGTTCTGGGAACCTGATAAACCCCGCTCTGGGAACGGGCTGCGCAGAAAGAGTTCTGGGAACTCTATTGTCTAGAAGACAAAATTAAGATAGACCACATGGTTCAGGTTCTGGGAACCTGATAAAACCTGTTCTGAGAACAGGCTGCGCAGAAAAGTTCTGGGAACTTTGTTGTCTAATAGACATAGAAATCCTGATCCGGAAACAGGTAAATGAAGTGATTCGACTGATCTATGAATAATACTAATAAGTAATTACAAATGAAACTAGTTAAAAAGACATCGTATGAAATACCGAATATTGAACCAAAAATAACAATCGAAAAAAATTAAATGCACAGTTTTAAAAAGTCATACTACTAGTGTAGTTGATCAATATACCAAGCGCACTGTCGGATGGTCAATTGAGAAAAGTCATTTTTCTGTGCGGGTGGTGCAAATAAAAATAGGCAGTGATATAGTGTGGACGACAGATAACTGTGTGAATGAGTGAGTGAACGAGTGTTATCTAATAATTGTGTGTGTGTGTGCGCGTGTAGGTTTGATTACAATGGGGTCAAGTAATAGTAAAAAGGAGGTCTGTCTCCCGGACCCGCTGGTTGGACCGGGACGAACGATGGCTGATAAATGGGGTCGTGGTGTTGTAGACCAGGTTGTTCTGTGGCATAAAATAGCTGATTTCCCATTAAAAGGGACCCTGAGTGAAAGAAAATTACAAGAATGTAGGGGAAAGTTAGAAGAGTTTGAGAAGACAAAGAAAGGGAAAAGGAAAAATAAAGTTGACTGGGATAGTTATAGGAAATGGGAACGAGAAGCCGAACGACAAACAGCATTGCAGGCTAAAGGCATAATGATAAAAGCAAGTCAGAAAGATAGTACTGAGGAAGAGAAAAAAAGACATAGAGATTACGATGAGGAAAGGGACTGTCCCCCCACCCCGTATTGTGTTCCTGTTCCCACAGCCCCTGCTCCTCAGCCCGACCGGCCCGTCTAGGTCCATCAACAGCCTCCGCTCGTAGCAGAGAATCCGACGCCTTCACCTCCGCTTCTGACATCCACCCCAAGCAACCCGACAGGTTTCCAGGGTGGTTCCCGATGGATTTGGTCCCCTTGGTCGCCCCCTGGACTGAGATCAACCGCAGTTTGAACAGTTGCTGGACAGATTGAAACGGCAATACCCTGCTAAGACCGATTGGGACGCTATACATAGCTGCACACAGCACTCCAAAGAGTCTTTAGAGGAATATAGACAAAGATTGGAGACGTGCTTCCGCAAACACAGCGGACTCCGACTAGGCACCGATGAATACAACAGTCTTCTAAAGGCAGTCATAGTAAACGGACTCGTACCTGCCCTGAATAAACAGGTACGGATGACATGCATTGGATGGGAGACAGCTCCCCTCATTCAGGTTATCGAACATTGCAAGCACGCTGAAAGACAACAACAGAAGCAAGAGAGCAATCAAAAGACAAAAGCCGAAAAAGAAGGAGTCAAATTGCAGGCAGCTCAGCTGGCTTATTATCAGGGCGAAGGACCAACCCGAGGCGGATACCAACGCGGATGGGGCGGGCGTGGTAGGAGGGGTCGAGGAGGGGGAAGCGGAGGCGGTGGCAACAGAAACTTCCAGAACCAGAATAGACACTAGTTGCTATAATTGTGGCCAGGAAGGACATTTTGCTAGAGATTGTCATAAACAGCAGCAACAACAACAAACCAACGGGAGTAACTGGCAGAGCGCTCCCCCACCGCAAATATCACTATACAAACCGAAACCAGAATGAAACGAGGCAGGGACAGCTGACACCAAAACAGCGAACAAGCAGTACGTGCTAACTTTTTCTAAACCACAAGAAGCCCCCACTGTTGATCTCTTCGTGAATGGTGAGTCATTTGAATTCTTAATTGATACTGGTGCTGCAATGTCTGTCATAAATGCTAGAACTATGCCCAACCCAATGATATCAAATGAATCAGTAAAAACAGTGGGAGCCTCGGGAGTAGTATTGAGGGAGAAAAGTATGATGCCTTTACCCGTACAATATGAAGGGAAAACGTTTATGCATTGGTTTATTTTCTCTGAATGCTGCCCTTGCAACCTAGCGGGGCGAGATCTACTATGTAAATTCAATTGTGAAATTAAATGTGAGCAAAGCGGAGTTACCGTCTCGTGTCCCTTGATGATGGCCCAAATGATTGAGACCCGTAGTTGGTTCTATTCATGGGATATGTTAAACGGAGGTGAACAAATTGAGGAATTATTTAAATTGGCTCGACAACATTGGGGTCATGAAACTGGGTTTATATCACCTTATGCCTTACATTGCACTGCCCTGTACTCACCTTTATCGAGATTATGAATTTGAGAAAAGTGGTTAGCACAACCTCCATCTAACGAAACAATTACATGCACAGCCTTGTATATAGGTTTACGCTTTTGTGTTGCAGCCATTAAACTGAATGGCGATCAGTCTTTACTTTACCACACAACTGACTCTGTGCCACATATAAACGTAAAAACCGATGATGTAGAGTGGAAAGATACTGGCGTCTGGCTTAAGTCTGTGTTGCAGGTGACTGACTGGCAAAGTGAAGACGGGTTCAAATTCTCCCCAGTGCTCGCGCTGTTTGCGCCTTTTTTTTTGGGTCGCGCCTGTCCAACGGGAATCCATGGGCAGAGAACCGAGATGCGCCCCTGAGGAGGCACTGAGGCACGTTTTCACCCTCATGGATCGGCCTCCCGATTCTCTATGGGCAAAAGTTAAGTATGATATTGGCCTTATGAAAGGGCAGAGCCCTAACAGTCACACCAAAAAGCACACACCGCCTAGCCGCGCCCAGTATCCTCTCAGCAAGGAAGCACAGGAAGGCATTGCTCCTGTGCATGCGTCTTTGGTCTCTAGAGGAGCTATCGTGTTCCCTGCCCAGACTCGCCTTGCAACACCCGATTCTCCCGGTCCGCAAAGCCTCGGGAGAATGGCGATTTGTCCAAGACCTCAGGTTAGTAAATGACGCGATATATGCAAGGGCCCTATTGTGCCAAACCCAGTTACTGTTTTGTCAGCTGTTCCCCAAATGCGAAGTGGTTTACTGTTATTGATTTAGCAAATGCATTTTTTAGCATCCCCGTTGCAGGGGACTCACAGTTTTGGTTTGCTTTCACCTTTATGGGGAAACGGTGGACAGTTATGCCTCAAGGGTTCACCGAGACACCAGCCGTCTTTTCTGCTGCTTTGGCGCAGAATCTGGAGGGTTTTGTTCCCCCTGGTGGAAGCAAACTCATACAGTATGTGGATGATTTGCTTTTATGTTCTGAAACTCAGCACGCGTGCGAAACTGATACAAGAGCTCTTTTAGAGTACCTAGCTCGTAATGGCCATAAGGTATCAAAAAAGAAGCTGCAGCTCGTGTCACCATCTGTAAAATACTTGGGACACGATATTACACCGGAAGGCAGGAAATTGGGTCTGGAGCGTGTCACTGCAATTCTGACACTGCCCCAGCCTGCCACAAAAAAACACATGATGACGTTGCAAGGTATGGCTGGCTACTGTAGAGCTTGGATTCCAGATTACGCTGAAGTAACACAGCCCCTAGCTGACTTGATACATGGCCATAAGATGAATATGAAAGACACAATTGACTGGACTCCTGACGGACTAACTGCCCTCAAAAAACTTAAACAACTCTTGTCCTCTCCGCCCTGTCTTGGGTTACCCGATCACTCTAAACCTTTTAACCTGTTTGTTTGTGAAAAGGGAGGATTCATGTCGGCAGTACTAACACAAGAGCACGGGGAAACAACGCCCTCTGGCTTTTTACTCTAAGCTATGCTACCCAGCTCCTGGTCCAGGCCCTGGTACTCTCCCGCCTAGACTACTGCAACTCCCTCCTGGCTGGCCTCCTGCGCTGCCACCCGTCCGCTCCAGCTCATCCAGAACTCTGCTGCCCGCCTGGTGTTCTCTCTGCCTCGCTTCGCCCACGCTACTCCACTACTCCGCTCGCTCCACTGGCTCCCGATCACCGCCGCATCCAGTTCAAGACTCTTGTACTAGCCTACAGATGCCTTGACCAGACTGCACCCAGCTACCTCCAGACCCTCATCTCCCTACACCCCCCCTCGACCTCTCCGCTCCGCCTGCACTAGAAGACTAGCTCTACCTCCGCCACGCCCCTGTCTCCAGAGCCCGCTCCTTCTCCACCCTTGCTCCGCAGTGGTGGAATGACCTTCCACAGATGTCAGGACTGCCCAGTCCCCGACCACATTCCAGTGCCTCCTTAAGACTCACCTCTTCAAACAGCACCTGTAGAACTCCTCTGTTTGTATCCTGGGACACTATCACCCTTCATGTAAATGTGCTTTATTCTGCTCTTATCTGCCCCCATTTTACTGCATTTAATCCTGTACTTCAGAATACTGTAATCTGCCAAGTGTTTAACCTGTAGTACTTTGTATTTAATCACATCCTGATGTAACTATCACTATTTAATCATATCCTGATGTAACTATCACTATTATCTGCTGTATTATTGAATTGTGGTTTGTCACACTTGAACAAAAGTTATTGTATTTCTTGCTCTTATTGTATTACTTGTATTGTAACACTTGAAATGTATTTGCTTACGATTGTAAGTCGCCCTGGATAAGGGCGTCTGCTAAGAAATAAATAATAATAATAATAATAACGTAGCCTGAGGGCTAGTCTGAAGCTGTGCTGGCTAGTGCTGACCTAGTTGCAATGTGCCCTCTAACTGTACATGTTCCTCATGCAGTACATGCTCTCATTTCACAGGCCAAGACAGCACATCTGATTCCAGCTCGTCTACTACATTACCAGAATGTATTAATGACCATGTCACATGTTGTGCTAAAACGCTGTACTGTGCTTAACCCTGCTACACTTCTTTCTACAGAAGCCGATGGAGAGCCTCACGATTGCACCGCCTTAGTAGAACAGGTCTGCAAGCCACGACCCGATCTTACTGATGTGCCCCTATTGAATGCTGATTTAGAATTGTTTGTTGATGGCTCGGCACAGCGCTCTCCAGTTGCGTATGCAGTAACTACTGCGACTGCTGTACTAGAAAGACTAGACTGGCAACAACCTTTCTGCTCAGGCCGCAGAACTGTTCACCCTAACCCGTGGTTGTATTTTGGCTCAAAGTCAAACTGTTACCATCTATATTGATAGTCGCTACGCCTTCGGGGTCGTACACGACTTTGGCACCCTCTGGCAACAGCGGGGTTTCCTCACTTCTACAGGGAAGCCCATATGTCACTCTAAACAGGTGGCCAACTTGTTGGAAGCTATTCTGCTACCAAAAGCCATTTCTGTATGTAAATGCCAGGCACACACTAACGCTTCTGATCCTGTCTCTCAAGGGAATGCTGTTGCAGATGCTGCTGCTAAAGCAGCGGCCGCATCAACTCAGGTCCCTGTGCTCCAAATGGTGTCATTACCTGCCTTAACTGAATCTGTATTTTCTTTACAGGACGTAGCTGACTTACAACACAGTGTGGGTCCTGCCGAGATAGCTCTGTGGAAAAACAAATGCTCTTATGATTCTACTCATAAGATTTGGCGAGGACCCACTGGGTTGCCTGCCCTTCCCCGTTCATGTTTCCCTTATGTAGCTAAGTTGGCACACGGCCAAGACCATGTGTCAAAGGGAGGGGTGGTGAATGTCGTTAACAATTTTTGGTTTGCTCCAGGTTTTTCTACATATGCTAACCAATTTTGTGCTAAATGTGTGATTTGTATGACCAACAATGTAGGCCAGAACACGCCCATGTCCCAGTATCAGCTCATCCGAGGCCTGAGGGCCCCCTTCAACATGTCATGATGGATTTTATTTAATTAACACCTTGCCAAGGTTACAAGTACTGCCTTGTGATAATTGACACTTTTTCTAAATGGATTGAAGCATTCCCCTGCAGACATGCCACAGCTATGGCAGTAGCAAAAAGCCTGATGAGAGAGATTATACCCGATGGGGTCTGCCATCTAAATTGACATCTGACAATGGTTCTCATTTTGTGAACAGTGTGGTACAGAACATTTCTGTTAAAGCCTACAAATTGATTTACGCACACACTGTAGCTACCACCCCATAAGCGGAGGCTTGGTGGAGAGCGAACCAAACAATAAAAACTAAACTAACTAAGCTCATGGCTGAAACAGGGCTCTTATGGGTTACAGTATTGCCATTGGCCCTGATGTACATCTTGCGCCGACGCCGCCTGAGTACTACAGGGCTAGCACCCCATGAAGTATTGACGGACGCCCAATGCGGATGCTGAACACACCTTTCCTCAAAATAGGCTCACCCTAATGGGATGTGAGGATGAAATGGTAAAATATTGTGCTTCTCTTAACAATGTTCTGAAGTCTATTTTTCCCAGGGTAAAAGCCGCCCTACCCGAACCGAAGGAAGGGGCGCTCCACAAGCTCCTGCCAGGGGACTGGGTGATCATCAAAGACCTCCGCCGGAAGCATTGGTATCAACAATGCTGGACAGGTCCGTTCCAGGTGCTCCTGACAACGCAGACAGCGGTGAAAGTCGCTGAACGATCAACGTGGGTCCACGCCAGCCATTGCAGAAAAGTGCCCTATAGCCGAAGAGATGTATCGCCCCTGGAACAACGTGACGCGGCTCGGATGGCCTTGGGACAGTAAGCTTTGGACCCCAGAGTCCTGACTGTTATTTTTCTTGGCAGCATATTAACTGTGTTTCTCATCTGGCTCTTAACTGAACTTAAAGATAATAAAAAAGAGCCAGATATTACAAACCACAGCTACGCTGAAAATCACACAGAACTCAAAACAAAAAGAACATTGCACACATGGAGTGCAGAACATGATCGAAAACATGCGGACAACGGTTGGTGGGCAATGCTCAACCATACTGTACGAAACACTTTGAACATTACTGACACTGGTTTATATATGGCGTAGTGATATTGATGTTGTTTTTGCTTATCATAACTTGCGTGAAAAAGTTATGTACTAAAACTGTTGACACTGTTTTAAACATGCGCCTGCTTACTAATGATGACCAGTGTAATGATTCAAATGATGTTCCTTTCAACAAAATGGCAGATGACCTGATGAGTATTTAGGAGGTCGTAATTCCCGGTAGTTAGAGGTTCCGAACTACCTACATATGGGAGCTCGTCTTGATTAAGATAGTGGGGAAAATCTGTAAGGGATCGTTGTTAGTCGTCACTTAGGTATATTATACTACATGTTAAACTTTGTAAATCTCGCTTTAACTTGTACTATTGTGTGTGTTTGGATCCATTTTCTGAATAAGGTTGAGACATTAGTCTCAAAAGGAAGGGAATGTAATATAAATGTTACAGAAAATAGAATTGGCTCGACATAATGTACTGGCATTTTGCACTCCTATAACCTTGCTCGCATAACCTTGTATGCTTTGCTTAAGATAAAGTCAGAACAAGGAACCGCAAGATGCCTACACTGCAACTGCAGCTGTGAAGATAACAGGATGAGCCAGACGTGTCTTTTTGCACGTACACCCAAACTACCCATCCTGTTATCTGCTTGCTTAGCTATATGCCACGTATGCGTAGTTATAAGTTGTTTTTTCTTATATGCTAATATCTGAATCATCATTGGCTAACCCTCTGCCTTGCTGACAGTTTTAAGGTATATAAGAAACTGATCTAACTCTGTATGTTGGAACACTGCTCGATGATTATCTAGCACCCTGTGTGTTGAAAGTGTTTTCAGTTTGCAAACTTAAGAAATAAAGGCCTGTGTGTTTGGAACTTGCAGTCTCTCTTCCTTTTATTAGAATTTCCACGACAGCTCTTTGGTGCACTTTTCGGGTGGTGAAAAGTGCAGGTGCTGAAGTGTCCAATTCAGTCGTGCAGGGTGTGTGATGTCCAAGGTGAAAGTGCTGGCAGTAGTGCGGCAGCTCCTTGGCGTCGGGGATCACTCTGACCCTGGTCCTGGTCCTGACAATAAAACCAAAAACACATAGAACACAAACAAACACACGGCTCAGCAACCCAGGTTCAGTGTTACCTCAAAGGCCCTGCGCTTACAAAAAGACAACCCTTATATACTAGGAGACTCCACCCCACGATCAGCGCAACTCGGCACACCTGCCAGTTGTCTAATGCAGCATAGCTGATCACAGTAATCTTGTCCCCTAATATGGTCATTCTGCCCTGCACTAAGATGGCCGACTTCCTTTTCCACCCCTCTCTCCAAACCGGCTAGCGCACTCTTGGGTTGGGAGGGAGATTTACAGCTCAGATCCTCACGCTCCCTGTCATAGTAACCTTTTGTATCTGAATAGCACTGCATACAAAACCATAAGTTAATATATATTTTTTTAATGCTGAAAATGACTTTCACAATGATATACAATGCTTGTATTCAGTACACGTGTAATATAGCAGGGCATTATGATCATTAAAACATTAAGAAATAAATTAAACACTTGAAATTAGCCAGAAAACATTTGTTGCAAAACACTACATCATATTATCATAGTTTTTTTAATTGCATTTTTCAATAACGATTTTGAGAAATGCACACAATATGCTGTAAGCTTCCATAAAATGTACACTAGTCTAGATGCATATTAGCAAAGCTATTAATAAACACACAGAATAAGAGTTTCATATAAAGTATGCATTCAATTAATTTATTATATTATTTACGTTATTAAAGATATCTTAACATGATAAACGCTGGCAGGTTTCTAGGTGTCTTGATCTTTTCATCATGACTGCACATCTTGCAAAAAAAATGGGGAAATTGAGGACAATTCAGGTGAAGAAGCTAATAACAAGGATAGACTAAAGAGTACAAATGTTTTCCATAAGTTTTCTCAGCATTGATTCAAAGGTTCAAACAACTCAGATATGTGATGATTCCCTCCACCACCTCCAGAAAGAATACATCTCTATCATGTCCAATTTATACAATCAGTCTATTACTTTGTATTCTTATACAATCTCAATTTTCTAGCCCAAGTGAGAAAAGAACACGTTAATGGGCTGAGCCAACTAACAAGGTTTGGATATCCTTTTCCATCAATGTAAGCGATACATTGTATATAAACAGGCTTGATAGAGTTGTTGAGCATGTGGCTGAACGCCAGATAATGTCGCCTCAATCGAAATGCCTCAAATGTCTGCATTTCTAAAGATGTACCCCACTAAAAGCCTCGGAATGAAGAGTGAAAGACAATTGACAGACCCAAAGCTCCAAACAAGAGAAAAAATACAATAATGTACTACAATTTCAATCAGAGCTCTGCAGTTAAGAGTTCTAATGGATCACATCAGGGGTGAAATTCTGCCGGGACTCACTGGTACTCGGTACCGGGTCTTATTTTAATGCCAGTACTGGGTACCGGGACTTACAGCTGCTTTTCATCCAACGCGCTTGCATTCCGTTCATTCACACTAGCGCAACGTTTCTCAAATGTGCTTTCATTCATCACAGTTCGTGCTGCTTGCATTCTGTTTCCTAATACTGCTTCTCTGTCTCTTAGCTGCTATTGGCCACCATTACAGTCAGTATAATCACTGCATGTTGATTGGCCAAACTTTCATTCTGATTAGATTTCATTTTGGCATGCGTCACAAATCTCTGCCCATTTTGTTTTGTGTCAGTGCTCATTGGTTGATCAGCGAGAGAAGACTTTAGCAGTGAGATGTGAAAACAGCGGCATGGAGTAATTATTATTTTCTTAAGTTTGGAGAAACTATCTGAATATTCGAACGACCATTGCTGCACATGAATTTGATGGCATAAATTCACCGCCGTAAATTACACAGTTGATAAATATTAGAAATAATGATCACAACGTGCTTTGTCTTGCAATCGATTTATAAAATGGAAAGTGATGTGTGGGACAGTAGGGATTAAATAAAAACAGGATCAACAAAGTAAAGTGCTGCTTCAGATTTGGCAAGCGAGTCAGAATCGGGACCACAGATGCAGGTGTGCTTTTTTACACTTTCCAAACACTGGCCCAGCTTGCAAGGTAAATGTTAAGTACAGTGATCAAGGTTTTGTTTTGTTGTGATCCTAGTATTTTCTGTTATGAGGACTGTAAATGTACAATGCCCCTTTTCTACAGTTTATTTAAGTTAAATTTGAGTTTGCGCTTGTGTGTAAAGACATACATAAACCACAGTAATGATATTACTTTTTATGAAAATGTGTACAGTGCCTATAGTAAGTATTCACCCCTTGGACGTTTTCACAGTTTGTTGTGTTACAACCTGAAATCTTGAAGCATTTAAAAGGGATTTTTTTTTCCTTTGATTTACACAACCTACTAACACTTTCTATGTGTAAAGAAATGGGGGGAACAAATCAATTAAAAATAAAAACCTGAAAAGTCTTCAGTAGATATGTATTAACCCCCTTTGCTATGACACTCCTAACTAAGCTCGGTTGCAACCAATTGCCTTCAGAATTCAAACAATAAGTTAAATGGAGTCCATCTGTGTGTGCAATAAAATGGTTCACATGATTTCAGATTAAATACACCTGTCTCTGTAAGGTCCCACAGTTGGGTAGTGCATTTCAAAGCAAAGATACTACCATGAAGACCAAGGAGCTTTCAAAACAACTTCAGGATAAAGTTGTGGAAAGGCACAGATCAGGGAGGGGTATAAAAGATTTCAAAGGCATTTGAATATCCTTTGGAGCACAGTCAAGTCAATCATTAAGAAGTGGAAGGTATACGGCACCACCCAGAATCTGCTTAGAGCAGGCCGTCCTCCCAAACTGAGCAGCCGGGTAAGAAGGGCATTGGTCAGAGAAGCCAGCAAGAGGCCAATGACAACTCTGAAAGACCATTTCTGTTTCAGGGAACCAGGGTTATGATAATAACCTAAAATTCCCTTTCAAGTATGAAATGTAACCATTACCGAATGGGTACAATACCAAGCCATCGCAAGTGAATGACCGACAAGTGTCCATGGCATATAGTCCACAGTACAGTGCGGAGGACCCTCATGCAGTGTATATGCTGAGAAGGTTTACACTGAGTAACCTCAGCGCTTAACACCAGAAGTCCAAAAAGAGTGTATGGCTAAAAGTACCACAGGACTTAAAGTGGAACATAATAACATTTTGTTAAAAGCAGAAAGAGTGGCTGCTTTTAACACTTGAGTCCCAAAACCAGGTTTCTTCTGATCTATGACATTTAGGTCAGTAGAACCTGGTAAAAGTGTGAGGCGAGGCCCATACTGCAGTGTTGCAAATGTCTGTGACAGATGCGCCTGGAATAACGCCCAAGAGGTTGCAAGGCCTCATGTGGAGTGACCAGTGACTGATGGGGCAGGTTGACTAGATCGTATGCAATCCTGGTTGAAATAAGCATAATTACTTCAAATATGAAATGGGAGAAAAAGTGAATATTCAACTTATCTCTGCAGTTATGACTTAAAAGTTAGAGCTCACCCTTCCTCAGGCAAGGCTGAAAGAAAATAGCGCTGAGCCTTATGCATCACTCGTATTTGTCTCCTGGGGCGGAGACTCGCCTCACGACACGGGCTCTTAAAGGAGCAGCTTTGATAGAAGTGCTCAGGTAATTCGGCTATAAGAGATATATCCCATTTGGTAATGGTTACTTTTCATACTTGAAAGGGTTTACAAAATGTACAAAACAACAGCAAGTTATACCGACTCCCTTTGGATCATTTTTGTGTTGCTTTAATAAAAAGTGTGTCATTGTTAGTTATTATATTTTTAGCTTGAGGTTATCTCTGATGTTGTAAACATTTTAAATGGCACACAGTGATGCTGAGATGGGAAGTAAATGGTGACATGATCATTTACAGTGCAGACTATTTTTGTTTATTTATAATAGCTTTGCCGAATAGAAAGCGAATAGGTATGTTTCCTGAAGAGATTCCCGTCTTTTGATTCTGTGAATCCAAAGACTTGTAATTAAATGTAACAATGAAGGTCCTGTACCAGCTCCCAGTGTGTGACACAAACATCTCACTGTATACCTACCACCACTCTTCCTTTATCCTATCATATTACTCCTGCCTACAAAATACATGAGTACTATAAGTAATTTAGCAGAACTGGTATTCAGGGATTTGTCTAGACCTATAATCTGCCAGGTTCAATGTATTCACAATAGAGTTACAATCCATAGTGGGCTTGTAAACACAAACAGTGCTGTTAATAAGCAAATTGATGAATCTTTACTGTATTTCTGAATCTGATTTTAAAGCAAAAGTCCCTTAATAAAGTAGACCTCCTGTGCAGTCGTGCAACATTATCATATACTTTTGTTCCTGATTTGAAGTCTTCATTTTACTCTTCAGTTTTGTGATGCAAACAAGGTTCCTCTTTTGGCAATAGTACTTTGTTAGTTTGGTTGTTGGTTTGTGTCAGTGCAGATCTTTGCTGTCCTTCGCTGACTCTCTCCTATTGGCTACTGGTTCAAAAGAGTTTGATTTTGACTGAAGAATGTTAAAATGGTGAACACCCCAGCATTTAATTTATTTTAATAAAACCTTTATGGCTGAATTCAGTTTGAAAAAAAACACCACACACCCCTTACCTAACTGTGTCTACTTTCAGCCTCTTTCCCAGAGTTTTTGTAGCCCTCCACCTCTCTTCATATTCATCACTGCCATATAGAACAAAGTGTACAATCGTTCCCATACCCCGTTCTAAAACATACAGTACATGTCCCAGAGTCAAGTACTTTTAAATTATTTAGCCCTCTCGTTAGCCACGTTATTCAGGATACAGTATACCAGGGGTTCCCAAACATTTTACCCTCCTGTTCAGCTGCATAGGGCACTGCGCGCCTACTATTCGACTTGAGAAAATGACAAATTAAAAAACATTTTAAAACCTGGAACGCTGTAAATAAACTTAGTCTAAATTGTTATTTTTTCATTTGAATGTTATTTTTTCTTCATTAGTATTTTGTTATTGCTTTTCGTTGTTATATACCAAGGCCCACAGTTTGGGGAACCTCTGCAGTATACTGTTCCCAAGGCAAGTCTGCACAGTTCTCCTCTTGCAAAATGTAGTCAACCGTGTACAACCCAGTAGGTGGTGCTAAAGAACTATCAACATTACTGTAACAAACATGTAAAATATATAACTATATTTGGCACTATCAACAAAATTAGGTGTTGCCAATATTTTGAATAAATTTATATGACTGTCCAGTATACCGCAATTTAATATTACTTACTTGCCTGCAAAATAAGACCTTGTATATTTAAATTGGCTCAGAATAAAAGGGTTCTATATTGAATGTAGTGGTACTCAACTCTGGCCTCGAGATCTATTCCAGTCCTGATCTTTATTCCAACCAGGTCCCAAATTAGTTAATTGCCTCTTTAGCAGCTTCAGTTAACTGTATTAGAACCTGCTTGGGTAAAAACCTGATTGGATTAGATCTGAGGGCCATAGTTGAGTACCACTGCATTAGGGGGATCAATAAAGCAGTGCTTAATATTTGGAAGATTTAATTAAAAAAAAAAACAGAAACAGATTAAAAATTGCAAATCATGCAGAAAAAGCCACAGTAGTTTATAATGCTAATCTAGTGGAGGGCTGGCATCCTAATTCTTCCCACAGCTGCCTCTGCCTCCCACAGTGTTTACAGTATCTATTAAACTTTACCCTTAAAGTAACTTAATTACCAAAGTCAGCATAACATTTATTTGGAATATACATACTTCCAGGGTGCACAAGTGACTGCAAACCAAATGAGGTGGTTCAAAGCCAGTTCATATTGTGTACCTGTAGTTCCTTTTAACAGCTGGTTTGATGGTTTAGTCCCACTGGATTAAAAAAAAACCCTCAGCAGGATCACACATTGGCAGCCTACCCTGTCATGAACCACTTAAAATAAATATATTGCTTCATTTACCATGCTTACAAAAAGCTTTTAACCAATATACCTTTGTATCTCAGGAACACTTTTGTAATGTATTTTTATCAACTGTGATGTACTCTGGTTGTTAAACATTTGGATCGGTATTGGTAATTAAAAAAAAAAAAACATCTTTAATTGTCATATATAATTGATAGATTAATAACTAAGATAATTTGCATTAAAAATCAATTACAATTACTCTTTTGATGAGGGGATGCTAACTGCAAAAAAATGCTAACTTGCTGAAGTAAGCATTTTGGTCCCAGAACAACAGTATTGGATGGGCCAAAACGCTTTACATTAGAGAATGAGTAATTCATGTTTAATTATTTTAAAGGGAATACGTTGCAGAGTAGTAATAATAGCAGTGTGTCCATTCTTGGCACCATCAAGTTAAACCGCTGTCCGCTCCATCCATATATCCCTGTTCCTGTATTTTCGAAATTCAATTCAATTTAAATGATTTATATTGTTTTACCACGAATGAGAACCCACTGAATATACATATCATGTTGCATATCAGCAACACAGAATTACATCCGTAGGCTATGACTACAGACAAAATGCAAATCACGTTTTGTTCTTAACAGGCTATTTTCTGACAGGCTAATTCACACGCGATCTAATTAGAACAATTACAGTAGATTAGGTTTGACCACAGTTCTATTCGCAGTGCTATTGACAATATCAAATATACATTGTTAAAGTCTCCGTGTCCAACGACGACTTCCTTTTCACGATTTTCACTACACCGAGTAATAGTAATTGTGACATGACCATTTAACAAATGTGAGTCCTCTGGCTGCAGTTGTTATGTGAGGAGAGTCATTGGGTCTCTCTGCTAACTGATTGGCTGCCTTGCACAGAGGCACGGTTGCTGGCTTCTGAAATGGAATCACCCAACAGAGTTCCCTGATTGAGAGAAACACCCTTAAAGCTCGGTCGCCTTCTCGTTTTATTTGAATATTACATCACTGTTCAAATATATAAGAACACTTATAAAATATAAGTACAGCAGTACTTGGATGTGACAGTACGGAATTAACTGGATGTAAGACAGCGTGACAGCAGTGTTTCTTAGTCTTGTGCAAATCGCGTGACTGGCTACATTGGTGCTGCATTTGGGTGTTGCTGCATAATTTGTTTAAGATTTGCAATTGCTCCGAGAATCATCGGAGTTATTTATAGGGTTATTTTCATTAACTTTGTATAGGATTCCTTGACCTAAGGAAAGGGCGACTGAGGACTGTATCCGGCTGCACTGGCTCTTTTTCCTACAGACAGGCATCCTGTCAATCCATGTAAGTTACAAGTCTATCATGTTTTTTATTAAGTGCAGTTTAAAGTAATGATGGAGCATGTAGCGTAAGGTGTTCACAGGCGATTTCCGTGGAAACTGAGTATCAACAGCGTATTTTGAATGTGTTCTAGTTGCCTGGTTTGTTAAGTACACTAGTTTTAAACCAGTGCAAACAATACAACAGCTACCAGTAGACATGTCTGTCATTTGTTTAGGGAAATGTGCTTTGAATGAATTTTTTTTAATGATGGTGGTGTAGTTATGTAGCGGTAATTACTTTAACCGATCACCTGTGATCAAGTACATGGCAATATATCCAGGACTCCGCACGTAAACTTCATTGACATTCCTCTAAGGTCACACCTAGTAGGAGTATATTTAACCATTTAGTCCTCAGTCTTCATTGTATACGACCTCGCTGCAAATGGTATCTATAACAAACGCGTGTAGTCATATGAACTGTAATATATTTAAGACGCATTCCGTTTAAGGAACTATGTGAACATGAGTTCATTTACGTAATGCCGTGCCAACCACTGTCCCTTTTCTGTCGGCACGTGATAATCATTTTTGCAGAATCTTGTTTAATTTCACCTGTTGTCTACAAATTTGAATATTGTACAGTCGAACTGGGTTGTTAATTTGCATTTTGTACATGTAACACATACATATGCAACAGTGGTAGCTGTAACAATGCATTATTATAACAGGGTTGTTCTGATTAAATTGTATTTATATTGCCGTGCATACCAAAAAATACAAAGAGGTCCAATATCTTAATTCATTTAAATATGAAACACCAAACTGCATTTTAAATAAGTTTGAATACAAGTCCACCATGAAAGTCTTGACCAGGAATGTACAGTATACTTCTGAATGTTGTAATGATCACACAACCTCCACTGACTAGTAACTGGTGATGCACACCTGCTCTAAACAATTACCTTGTTTGCAGTATTAAAAACAGCCTGTTAGGAAACGTAGTTTACATTTTGAATGCCAAAGGCTATGGACCCTAATGTAAATTATTTGTATAATAGATGTTATTGGAAGGAAAAAATCCGTAATTCACTTGCATTTGGATGTAATGTAATACTAAATACATCAGTAGTTAACTTTGATAAAAAGCATTTTTTACCTCATGTTTTAAGGTAATGTTTAAACATGTCATTAAAGGAACCAAACAAAACAAAACGCGTTTCGCTTTTAAACTGAATAATTCGTAACTACATTATGACATTTTTCCTTTCTTTCTGTGCACCCCATTTTTATCAGGAAGCACACATTGTTTGATTTGTGTACATTCCCAGATTTTCAATCTGATGCCATTGGGCCACTCCTTCAACCGAAAAGGCATGCTCCGGTTTCTGCATGGAGCAATAGGAGGTTCTTAATGTGAAATCATTTTTGTAGCTAGTAGAAGCAACAGTGAAATTAATGGGATTGCGAATGTGTTTTTATCTGGTTAACATTTTAATGGTAATGAGCTGATATTTTCAACATAATTAAACTGTAAGGCTAAACACATTTCATATAATACATAATAATTCCTTATAGCGTGTGTCTATTGTAATTGTCACAAAACCATATAGTTTTTTTTCTTAGCACAAGAACATTTTGTGTTAAGAATCTAGACATCTCTGAATCATTCAGTTTTATAACAAGATGGTCCCTCATTGGTGGAGGGTGGGGGTGGGGTGGGGTGGGGTGGGGTGGGGGTGGGGTGGGGGGGGGGGAGGTGGAGGGTGGGGAGGGGAGGGGAGGGGAGGGGTGGGGGTGGGGTGGGGTGGAGGGGGGTGGAGGGTGGGGGAGGGGTGGGGTGGGGTGGGTGGGGGTGGAGGGGGAGGGTGAGGGTGGAGGAGGAGGGAGGAGGAGAGAAAGAGAGGGGAGGGGGGGGGGGGGGTCAAGAAATGCTTTACTTGAAAATTTCATATTTAAATTTCTTGATTGAATTAATGCATTGGCTGAATTTGTAATTTCGCCCACTGCTTACTTAAAAACTGTGTCATTTACGTTGTGACCAGGTAATTAAGCATCCTCCCGATATAAATATGCTCCTGGTACTTCAACCCCGAATACCTCATAAACATCTTCACATGCCTTCATATTTTCAGTGTTATGGAAATCTAATAGTACTCGTTACTTTTGACCTGTGAACTAAGATGGATGATAAAGGGTCATGTGAGTTTTATTCAGTACACAACTGTATTGCAGTGGCTTCTCAAGTATTCACCTCCTTGGACTTTTCCACATTGTGTTACAACATGGAATCAGAATTGATTTAATTAGGAGTTTTGCCAATGATCAACAAAAAAAAAGTCCATAATCTCAAAGTGAAAAATAAAATCTACAAATTGTTCTAAATTAATTACAAATACAAAACAGAAAATAATTGATTGTATAAGTATTCACCCCCTGAGTCAATATTTGGTAGAGGCACCTTTGGCAGCAATTACAGCCATGAGTCTATTTGGATAAGTCTCTACCAGCTTTGCACATCTGGACACTGCAATTTTTGCCTATTCTTCTTTGCAAATTGCTCAAGCTCTGTCAAGTTGGATGGGGACCTTGGTGAACAGCAATTTTCAACTCTTTCCACATATTCTCAATTGGATTGAGGTCCAGGCTTTGACTGGGCCACTCCAGGACATTGACCTTTTGTTTTTTAAGCCACCCAGTGTGGCTTTGACTGTATGTTTGGGGGTCATTGTCCTGCTGGAAGATGAATCTTCTCCCAAGTCCCAGGTCCCTTGCAGCAGGTTTTCCTCCGGATTTCTCTGTACTTTGCTGCATCCATTTTGCCCTCTATCTTCCGCGAGCTTTCCAGGCCCTGACACAGAGAAGCATCCCCATAGCATGATGCTGCCACCACCACCATGCTTCACGGTAGGGATGGTGTTCTCAGGATGATGTCGCGGTGTTAGGAAACTGCGCCAAACATAGCGCTTAGCGTTGAGGCCAAAAGCTCTATTTTGGTCCCATCAGACCATACAATCTTCTTCCACTTGGTCTCAGAGTCTCCCACATGCCTTCTGGCAAATTCTAAATGAATTTTTTTTCAGCAATTTCTTTTGCCACTCTCCCATAAAGGCCAGTTTTGTGAAACATCCAGGCTATTGTTGCCAGATGCACAGTGTCTCCCAGCTCAGCTGTGGAAGACTGTAACTCCTTTAGAGCTTGCCATGGCCTCTTGGTGGCCTACCTGACTAGTGCCCTTCTCGTCCGGATAGTCCTTTTTTTTATTTAGTCGTTGCCAATTATTTATTATTTTCTCCCCAATTTGTGCCCAATTATTTTTAGGCTCAGCTCACCGCTTACAACCCCTTCGCTGACTCGGGAGGGCAAAGAAGAACACACACTGTCCTCGAGCGTGTGCCGTCAGCTGCCTGCTTCTTTACTCTGCAGACTCACCGTGCAGCCACCTCAGAGATACAGCGTCGGAGGACGCCAGCTCTGGCATCTTGCAGGCAAGCCCACGGCGCCCGGCCAGACTACAGGGGTCGCTGGTGGCGCGGTGAGCGAGGACACCCTGGCGACCCTAACCCTCCCCTCCCCCGGCCGATGCTCGGCCAGTGGCGTGCCCCCTGGGAGCTCCGTCCACGGTCGGCGTGGAATAGCCTGGACTCGAACCGGCGATGTCCAGGCTATAAAACGCATCTACACTCTCCAGCGAGTGCTTTTTACTGGATGCGCCACTCGGGACCCTGGATACTCAGTTTTTTGAGGGGCGGACCTGTTCCTATGAACAGATTCACAGTTGTCTCAGAAATGTCTTCATCTAGAACAATGTGGGGAAGCTATAAAAAAGGCCAACAAGATGCTCCAGACATATTGTGAAAAGTGTTGAATTTTAAATAAAGGGAAGTAATGTTAAAACTTTACAATGCATTAGTAAGACCTCATCTAGAAGTTCTAGTCACCAAGTTACAAAAAGGATATTGCTGCTCGAAAGAGTGCAAAGAAGAGCGACCAGAATTATCCCGGGCTTAAAAGGCATGTCATATGCAGACAGGCTAAAAGAAATGAATCTATTCAGTCTTTAACAAAGAAGACTATCATTGATCTGATTCAAGCATTCAAAATTATAGAAGGTTTTGACAATGTCGACCCAGGGGGACTTTTAGACCTGAAAAAAAAAGAAACAAGGACCAGGGGTCACAAATGGAGATTAGATAAAGGGGCATTCGAACAGAAAATAGGAGGGACTTTTGGACAGAGAATTGTGAGGGTCTGGAACCAACTCCCCTGTAATGCTGTTGAAGCTGACACCCTGGGATCTTTCAAGCTGCTTGATAAGATTCTGGGATCAATAAGCTACTAACAACCAAACGAGCAAGATGGGCCGAATGGCCTCCTCTTGTTGTAAACTTTCTTATGTTCTAATACAAGACTGGCTGAAAATGTGTATGGAATTGAGACGGCACCTTTAATTGTGTACAGTTGTATATGGGAAATTGCATGCTGCAGCTCCCATACTCTCGTTAGTCAAGTCCTTATCTGACAGCATGTAATAGACACCTCTTTATGACTACATGTTACCGTTTATATTTCAGTAAGCAAGCTGAATTACATTTAATTCTGAATTCCATAATATATACAGTGTATATATATATATATATATATATATATATATATATATATATATATATATATATATATATATATATAATATTTATATATTTTTTTTTTTTCTCAACAGTACACTTCCTAATTAGTCGCAACTATTTATGCATTCTGCTTTCACCTTTCAGTGGGCTGTTCGACAACAGTAGTAACATAGGGTTTGTAGATGATTTTTGTACCCCACC